>JAOVVA010000009.1:4123909-4138376 GCA_028565275.1 Leiocassis micropogon | reverse complement strand
ATCAGCTCTCTCTGTGCCTCCGGCTGTGAGAGGAAAACAGCATCATCCGGGGTTCGAACCAGCGCTCCCCGGATGATAGGGCGAGCGCTTTACCACTGCGCCACTCAGAGGCATTTATTGCAATTTTAACACAAATTGGGAAACTTTTCTGGATGTAGCATTCAGAATAAAACAGCAAGGTTTATTTTTCTTGCAGAATCGGGGTTTTTTTTTCACGCTTTGACGACTTCCAGCTCACCTTCATTGCAAAGGGCTCCTTTAAATCCAGGGAGACAGTCACACTGGCCTGTCACATGGTGACACGGACCATTGCTGTGCACGCACTGAGGACAGGCCTGACTGCAGCGATGCCCAAAGTAACCTGGAGAGCAGACTGGAGGATAACATCAAAAGACAGGATCAGCTAAAGTGCCGCTCTGAATTCTGCTCAATACCATCTCACTTTGTTATGACATGAGTTAAGTGTTTTTGCTGTTTTGAACTGCAATACAGAAAGCGTTCAGACTTTTCAAGCTATGATGTAAACACTTATACACTTGCCGTCTACAACTAGGAACACTTGTTGCATGCATGTTCATGCAGCTACCTAATCAGCCAATCATGTGGCAGCGGCACAATGCAACCAGATAATGCAGATGAAGGTCAAAAAGGTTCACAAAATGATCATATCAAACACCAAATTGGGAATTGAATTCTCACACATGACAGGCTCTAATATTACACAAATTTACAAACAAGTAAGCAACACTGTTGTGGGTGGAAATGTGAAGACATAATGTAAATATAAAGCTACCTGTATGAAATAATATTATACAACTATAAGCATAAATATAAAGGAAAATGACAAGTTTTAGATGATGTCACATGTAATGACATGAAGATGTCACATCATCACACATTTCCAACCAGACCACTGGGAAACTCGAAGCATCTATAAAAGCGTGCTCACACACACACAAACACACACACACACACACACACACACACTTAATACTCACTGCGTTGGCAGGTGGTGCCTCTGAAGCCAGGAGCGCATTCGCACGTGCCTTCGTCCGGCGAGCAAGACGCACCATTCTTACAGTTACAGGGCCGAGAGCAGTTTGGCCCCCAGCGACCCTCAGCACACACACTGTCACAGTGGATGCCTAAGAAGAGAAGCATATACACACACACATTGGAAAAATTCGCTTTTTTAAGAAATAATTGAAACATATACAGTATGTAAACAAACATTAACATTTACACACAGTATACAAAAATGATATCCATAGTGTCTGTACAAGTATAACTAAACACAGACTTGGTGGTCAGTTTATCTAATTCACCTATCATAAACGTATAGTTTGGTAAAGACAGTTACTGAACGTAGACCACGTACTGCAATGAACAAGCTCTCGAACCCCCTCAACCCCAACCGTCATTAGACCAAGAGACCAGCACCTGTTGTAATGCGTTATCTCTATTGTACCAACTGTCACAGGGACTCCACATACACAGAGTAAGTAGTATAAGTGATTGTTGACATGAAGTTTTCGATAAGAAGATATTTACTGAATTTAGCATTTTTGGTAATTTCCCTTGCCTTTAATAAAACAAACAAACAAACAAAAAAAAAACACGGCCTGGTTTAATGACTAAAGGCATTTGCACATTACAGGAACTTGACTGGAAGTTATTGCCACATCCTCCACACATTAACAGAGTTCTTGGGAGGCCAGAGTTTCAGACATGAAGCAGGCAATCTGATCATGGCTCCAGACTGAGAAAACGTCATACCCTGATGGTATCCAAGCACTAGTGAAATGCTGAGATAAGTACCTTGGTGTAGCAGTGGATTATATAAAGAAAAAAGCTAGATTTTATTCTCCCAAGTGTGTTCTTTTATTCTGCATGATCAAAAGTCCCGGTTTTACTTGAATTCCACTCTTATAACTGGAAACATATTACCATATTTAATTCTTTAATAAATTAAAAATATCGTTACAGTATTGCTGGTGCATTAAGGATTTAAACTGCCCTTGCTGTTATTGGAAAGTAACTGCATTATCCAACAGCTGAGTATTTATTTATAACAGCATGCCCTTACAGTATGTGTTTTACTCCTTTCTTAAACCCCTCAATGTGACTGGATAAGAACATCCCAACAACATAATGTACCTTACCAACTGCATCCTTTTGCCATAAACTGTGCACAAATAACAAATGAGCACTAGAGGACAACAGACAGATACTGTGCATAGAAAAGTTTTACATTTCTAAAAGTGTAAGCATGTCTAACAAATATATCAGGTCATTAAAAAGTTAAAGTCAACTTGGAAGCAAGAAAAAAAACAGGTTAGAGAGATTTTCCTTCTTTACATGATTAAGACTCACTAAATAGGTTAAGCAAAGTGGGAATTAAATCCTGTTCTTGATGAATGTACTGTATCCCTCAAGTATACTTTGGTGCAGCCCATAAAAGAACAGGAACGTACAGGTATGGATTGTCTTGTTCAACTCTTTAAACTTGTGTATTCCCAGAATTGGCAGCCATGAAAAACATAACAATTTCAGACATAAGGAACAAAATAAATTATCACATTTCTGTCTGTTTGTGTGTGTTGCTGGCTTTCCCCCCAGACTAGCCCTTGATAAGGAGCATTGTAAAAAAGCGCTGGGCCAAGACACGGGACAAAGGACTCTTTGAGGACCAGAGGGTGTTGCTAGGTGATGGAGAAAAGCTGGCAACAAACTCTAGAGAAGTAGCACTGAAGAAATGTCCATATATTTAAAGGGCCAGGACAACACAATATCATCAGTATGCTACTCGAATCTTGGAGAAGAAAATGAGAGAGGTGAGGCACGAACAGTAGAGGAGAAAGGAGGAGAGGAAAATTGAAAAGAGTACAAGATCAGAACATAAGGAGTGATACCTGGAACAAAAACATAGACAAGATTAACATAAATTAGAAAAAGAAGATAACATGAAAGAAGTACGGTAGCAATAATAAAGTCGCATATTTATAACAAAAGAAAGACAAAGAAACAGCAAGCATAAGCCAACTTTTCCAGCACCATCTAGTGATGCAGTAATATAAAAACTTGTGGAGACACCCGAAGGTGAGAATCATGACAACTTGCTGTTTTCTAACCTGGAATAATTAGAAGAGTCCTTAGAAACACAAGAAAGGTCAGAACACAGAAGAGTGAACATTAACAAGAGCCATGGCGCACACAAGGCCAACACTTGGCTAAAAAAAGAAAAGCAATGAAGCTTGACTTACAAGGGAAGGAGAACAGAGGAGGAAAAAGGAAAAAAGTTACAAAGGAGAGATAGAGAGATACAGAGGGGGGATTTTTATTTTCCACTAAAATAATCATTGAACTCAAATTGAATTCAATTCATTTCAATCAAACACACTGTAACGACGGGGGGCTCGCGTGCAACCTCTGCACGGTTCAGAACGGCAGGTCCGCAGGCTGAAACCCCGCGAAATTCTCAACATGAGCACAGGGGCGCGGCCATTTATACACGCGGTTGCCAGGCAACGCCGCCTCAAGGCAATCAGCCTGGATACGCTGCACCTGGCGGCGCGTCTATTTAAGGATCTTGATACCGCCGCACTACGTGCGATTATTTAGGTAGCACCGGTAAGGTATCAGGGCCAAAGAAAAGACGAGAAAAAAAAAAAAAAAAAAACCCGCTATCCCTTAAGCGTGCACTCTCGTGCTAAGTATCAAAGTATAAAAAAACACACAAATTCTCTCCTACAAATCCTCGGTAAGGGCTTCGGCCTCGAGAGGATATTTAGTTTTATTATTTAGTTACCAGAGCCCCGTCCGGTCTCGCGAAGATGGCGGAGCTCTGTTTTTGTGTTTTCAATTTTCTTTTGTTTCCTTTTGAGTTCCGTAATATTCCCACGCTACCTACAAACGGAAAGGTCTTTCCGTGCGTGTCATAAGCACTCTCACAAACTCCTATTTCATTGACCCCCTCAGAAGCCCTGCGTCAGGGCTCTTATAAAAAAAATGACATCATGTGGTGCGGCTCTCCAACCCGCACCACATGACAGTGATAGTTAAAGTTCAACTAATGTGTGTCATGTCATTACTGAAGCACAGCATGATGTATACCTGCATATACCTGCATAACCATGATGTTATATAATTTCTATCCGTTATCACCCAAATGAGGATGGGTTCCCTGTTGAGTCTGGTTCCTCTCAAGGTTTCTTCCTATTGCCATCTCAGGGAGTTTTTCCTTGCCACTGTCGCCTTCACCCTTGGCTTGCTCATCAGAGACAATCTCATTATTATCTAGACACATTTTTCTCACATATACACACTTCCATAAATTTTCTTTTCATTTTTGTGTAGCTGCTTTGAGACAATGACCATTGTTAAAAGCGCTATATAAATAAAATTGAATTGAATATCTCCTGAGCAGAGACAAACAGCTCACCTGTCCAGCCTGCGAGACAGCGGCAGTGTCCAGTCGTAGGGTGGCAGCCGTCGGCATGACTGCAGTCACAGCGCTCTCGACAGTCCATCCCATACGTCCCATCCTAAAGAAATGACATCACACAGTAGTACTACTTATAAAGTCACAGAGTGATGCCGAACTGCATATCAGGATTAAGCCACTCAGAAACCTCCTTCTTTAAACACAATTTACCACAGCATTTGGTTTAACTTTATACGGTTGGGGTTTTAAAAGAACATAGTTCATCCACTTTTATCCACATAAATTCCTAATAGACTCCTAGGATAAAGTGCGTTTGATCAGTGATTAGGGAATCCTTTTGTTCTCAGCTTCATTCAGAGCCTGTGATCTCTTCTGCTTTACATCTGCTTTACCAGAAAAAAAAGTCTAGGTTGATTTCTAACATGTTCATTATGCCTGAAATCAATGTATTCAACAGACCTTAAAGACTACTTAAGGATTATTGTTTTAATTAGATAAAACTCAGCAAAAAAGAAAAGTCATCATGATCACTACAGTACAGGAGTGTGTAGATTTCTGAACAAACTAACCTGGCAGTGCACATCACATCGCTCGCCCCTCCAGCCTGGAGCGCAGGTACACTGGCCGTCTAGAGCGTTACAAGCTCCGCCATTTCCACACATGCAGGTGAGGTTACAGCCGAGTCCCCATGTGCCACTTGGGCAGTTTATAGAGCAGTGCACTCCATACCAACCTGGGTTAAAGACAACAGCATGAGGAAAGTTCTCTCCATGCACAAATATGGATGTGTGTTTAAGTAAAGTAACTATGTATGCTTATAATAAACAATTCAGAGCAGACCTGATTATTTAATGGCCCATTTGGCTAATGTGGAAGTTCACATTCTACCTAATATGTGACTAAATAATTAAAGTATTAATAATTCAAGTAATACTAATGGTTAAAGTATTAATTATAGAACAATGAGCATTTAACATAAGCAATGCACAGCTAATTGTTGTAGGGATCCAATAGAGAAAAGAGACAATCAGCTGATTTAGAGACAAAATAATTAGTGAGTCCTCTTTAAATGTGGTAATAGTCCTATTTTAGGGCTAAATTAATATGTACAGTTTCACATGTGAAGAATGAAAATGAACAAAATCATTCCCAATAATTATTAAATCTATTAAATAATTTAAAATAATTCATCTCATTGCTGGGAAGCCCCTACATTTGTTCCAATATAACAGAAATTATAACTCATCAAATAGAGTTAACTAGTAAGCAGTTCTTTTGTCACATGCAATGACAATATAATTATACCTGTTCCTCTGTGTTAGAGTTTAATGGAGAATATATCTAGTCAAATAGCACCAAGGAACTGAAATGGAAATGTTGCATATCCATAATTTCTGGGGGAAAGAATTAGTGCCAATTACTAACATGATGCTACCAGCACCACACATTGTTGAGATTGTGTTCTGGTTGTATCAGTGTTCATTTAAGAATAACACAAGAGCAGTTAATATTTACCATATGCAACAACATTATTTTTTATGTAAATAAATTAGCAAACTATATTGATTCCTCTGCATAATATTATGGCCAATGTAGATTCATGACATCTCAATTGAGTCTGTTTCAGTTCCCTTTTTGTAAGACAACAAATGTGAAAAATTCCAAGAGGGTGAACACTTAAGCAATCCACCGCGGGGGGCGGGGAGGGAAAGAAACTTTTAATAGATCTGAATGTAACAATAAACACATTGCTGCGTCATTGACATAATAATTCTGATAAATTGTAAAGAATGCTACTTGGATAATTCTTTGATAAAGAAACACTCAGTTGTTCCAAAGAGAAAATTAACAGCTTTACTATACTAGACTAGCCATTCCCAAACTTAACAAGGCTCCGGCCCAATTTCAAACGTAAAAATCTTCTGCCCACCCCCCCAGACCTTCTGCAACTCTGATCAACTCTTGAGACTAAGATTAATCATGGATATAAATGAATATTATGTTGTTTAAATCCAATGGCATTGTCTTATCAGTTCTGATTACTTTTTAAATCTAAATTAAATCCTAATAAAAAAAAAATGTCAAATTGAGAACTTTATATTTGTTTGTTATTCATATCTTGTTGAATTACCTGCTTTGCATGTGCATGATCCATCCACAGCTGAACATGTAGCTCCGTTCTTACACGTGCAAGCAGAGGAGCAATTCACTCCATACATCCCTGCTGGACAGCGGATAGAGCAGTCTACACCCTGAAAAAAAAAGAAGTTTTTTTTAACATTCATATATTATACAGTTGTTTTTTTTTCCATGAAAGAGTCATAACAATTCAAATTAATAACCAGTAGGGGGAATTACTGCAGAAATATCCAATACTATAAAGAAACGACTGCAGAGATACATGTGTGTTCACCTGAAAGCCTGGAGCGCACATACACTCTCCTGTCACACTGTGGCAGTCTGCACCATTCTGGCACTGACACACCTGCCGACACTCCTCGCCGTAGAAGCCTGGTGCACATGTCTCATTACAGTAAATACCTGACCAACCAGGCTGGCACAGGCACTCACCTGATACAGGGTGGCAACTGGAGAGAGAGAGAGAGAGAGAGAGAGAGACACACACACAATAAAATTTTTCATCTACCATTTCATCTTAACTTTTTATATGTCCAAATAAACAAGCTCACAAAGGTGACACCAAAACAGGTAATAATAGTCTTTAATTAAGTTCAGCAGAATAATTTCTTTCCTTCATTACAAATTTGAGACACTCTAAGCTATTATTTCTGAAATCCAATTTTAGGAGTCTGAAAATACAGAATAAAAAAAAAATGTATAAAATTCAACACTTTATATGCGAAATGTGTTGCAAGTAAACATTTGATTTACTTGCAACACATTTCGTTTTTTACACATTTGATTATGGAGTGAGCATTATCAGTAAATTGAAAGTAAACTGCCGTCACACATAATGCAGCGATAAGAACATTGCCATTTATCATTTTATCCATGTACGTTACCACAATTTAGGATTGAGTAAACTACTGTAAGATTTTGCTACTGACATCACCTTTTTTTTTCTTCAAACTTGAACTTTAACAAAATGAACAAAACTTGTGACTTTTGTTGTAAAACAAGTTTGTTTTTTTCTTTAAAGCATCTTTAGGTTTACGTTCTGGTCAATCTGATCTTAACACCAAACTTTGGGTTCCCGTATAAGGAAACAACTACAGTGTGTGGCATGAGGACAGTAATCACAAATTTTCTCTGATAGGAGACATCCACCCAAAGATCATTGGTTATTTAAAAAAAAAAAATATATATATATATATATACATCAATAAAAAATACCCAAATCCGTGATTACTGTATACATCATAAAGAAACCACTATGGCTGTCATTACTCATTTTACAATCATCATCAACAGGGGATCGCATTTTGTTCCCTCTCTTTTTGTTCACACTCATATTCTATACCTCTTTATCCTGTTTACAGGGTAGAAGGGGGCCTGGCGGGGTGCCAATCCACCGAGGGCACACACAAACACACACTCATTCACACACTACAGGCAATTTGGGAATGTGAAGTTAGCCCTATCTTTATGACTTTGGACTGTGGGAGGAAACCTGATTACCCAGAGGAAACCCACCAAGCACCAAGCCAGAACATGCAAACTGCATGCACACAGACCTGAGGCGGGAATCAAAGGTGCAAGGCGATAGTGCTAACCACTAAGCCACCGTGCCGCCCCCTGGAGACTTTCAACTGTAAAAATTTTTCATGAGACCCTCTTGGTACAAATTTATTTCGTAACTTGATTTCAATGTGTGTAATAATATTGTGTCTATTTACCAGCACTATAAAGCCTTTTATTGACTTTTATAGAACTTTCCACTGACAAAACATCCTACAGTAGGTCCAAGTTGGCATAGGCTATGGGCTTAAAACAATGAATTAATTAAATACCATAATTTAAGAACCATTGTACAATGATAATATTGTCACTCAAACTAAAGTAATTCTGCTGCTTGTTATTCATCTCAGATCTCTTCTTTAGGAAGCACTATATATATTTCTGTTATTGAACCTAAAACAGGAGGATGTCATAAATCTTCTCCTAAGAACTTATTTCAATTTGGTGTTGCAAACCATTTCAAACTCATACGTAGGAGGTTTGCCACAGTGGTGACAGCGGTTAGTGCTGTGGTTAGAGTTCATGGCCTGTACCTGCTGGTTGGGGCAGCTGGTGGCACCTGAAACAGCCACTTTATTGAGCGAAAGTGAGGCAGCTGTCCAGACACACAACACATGGAGCCGCTCAGCTGTGCTAGCCTGTCTCATCCACAGGCCATAAACACAATGTTAAACTGTGCGTGTGTGTGTGTGTCTCTAAACACATAAACAGACAGACTTTCTCCTACTCGCTGTCATTAAAACACTGAACTGATCTGCATGTGTCTACATGTGCTGCCAGCTTTCTCTTTCTGTCAGAAAAACCTTAGTTAGACACATATAACATCTGTATATGACTTACCTTTGAGTGTTTGGCTCGTGGCACGGGCACTGCTTTTCGCACTTGAGGCCGTAGATGCCCTTTGGGCAGATTCGGGTTTCGCACATCTCACCAGTGTAACCCGGCTCGCACAGACAAGCGCCACTAATGTGGTAGCACTTGGCTCCGTTTTCACAGCGGCATGTCTGGCGGCAGTTCACACCATACTTGCCAATCGGACATTCATCCTGGCACCTGCCGAGACACACGCACAAGACACGCACCTCTAGGCATCAATCAACTGGTCACTGAGCCCTGATCGATTGTTGGGCAGTCTCAGCTAACCGCTTGTGCTGCCCATGCTTGTGAGAGAGAAATACAGCCAAAACCCTTTTCCATGGCCTACAGGGAACAGGTTATGATTGTGTGCAAAAGTTTGTATTCCCCAGAGTTTTTACATTTAAAAGGAATATTTTTTCATTAACACAAAAAACAAATTGTTAGAGAACATTAATATTACATCCAAAAATATGAAGTGGTGTTAAAGGCTTTGAGCTCTTGAAAGGAAGGTTGCGAGTTTAAATCCCAGCATTACCTTGGGTAAGCTGCTACTTTATACTTTTTATTCTATTTGTGAAAGTGGTTGTCTTTATAGCAAGCTCTCCATGGTGGTTAACTTTTTATACCTTTTGTAGTTATTTGTCATAATCACAAAGCAGTCAGGTTAAAAACAATGCTCTTTCAAAATATAATGCAACTCAACAGGCCTCCACAGTGTAAATATGAACTCTCTGGTTTTCAGAAAGTAATTGAAAGCTATTTATTAACGAATTCTCTCCTACTTGAGAAATCTAACTTGAAGACCTGACAAAAAGGAGGCTTTAACTGGTAGAGTATAATCTAAAAGACTGGGAAGGAAAAAAAACCCAACAACAATTCTGGTTAAAAACTAAAAAGCCCAGCTAACAAGCACGTCTCCTAACAGGCGCCTCTGGGAGAACCGTATCTCATCAGAACCCACATGTTGATAACTCCTTCCTCCGGATGAACATTCCCTCCAAGCAATAAAGGACAGGGCACGTAGCGAGAACCCATCCACCAGCCCACTGATAGAAGAAGACTCAATAGTTTTTGATAAATGTGTGTGTCAAGCTGGAAAAATTCAGCCCATGTCGTTTGGACATGGCTATCTTCTCCATTAGCTGTGCAGATGGGCTCTGGCTGAGCTGTTCCCAAAGCTGGACTTATGTGGGAACACATGGAAGCTGTCCAACCCCACTGTGATTCCCACTGATTTAAGTTCCATGCAGAATATTGCATCTCACACTGTCAGGCACTCCCTATTGAACAACATCTATCGCGAGGAAGTCTGTTATATCAACACTCTTTCGGTAGCCATATTTTGAGTGAACACAGATGCGGTTCAAGGCAGCCTTCTATCTAAAAGTGAGATTTTTTGCTCAAACACAAACGTGTCCCTCCTTGATTTTGGGAGATGATTATTTTCCAGCCCATAGGGTGTGGTGGGATGGGGCTTGCGTGACTCGGTCGGAAGTTTCTCGTGACGTCTGTCTTAGCCAAAGCACTTATTAACTCATAAAAATGCACTTGTAGTGCTATTCCTGTAAGCCACGGTCTGCTTAAGTATATGGTTTATGCACTGTGATGCTGGTAATTACGGGCACAGGGCTTCACTCCCCAGCACCAGTTTTAATCTTACACCAAGCCCCAATTTCTGCTTCTAGTCAACTCTTTGCTCCTATAATCACTAAGACGTGAATGATGCAGTAGGCTACAACTGAAGATTAACTAGCCAAAGATCTTTGGTTAAACTTTAAAACAAAAAAGATACTCAGATCTATACACAAAATTACACAAATCTATACAGTGATTACTGATGACATCATAAAGAAACCACTAGGGCTGTCATTACTCATTTTACATTTAAATCCCATCTGGTAATAGGCAATGGCACAATCTCAATCACTCACTCTCACTCACACATTGTCTACACCACCTATCCTCTAAAAAGATAAGCCTGGAGTCTATCCCAGGGCATTAGGTGGGGTACTCCCTGGACAGGGTGCCAATCCATCGCAGGGCTCCAAACTACAGACAATTAGGAGATGCCAATTAGTCTAATCTGAATTCTTTTGAACTGTGGGAGAAAACTGGAAAGCCACCAATTACAGGGAAAACATGCAAGCTCCATTCGCACAATCCCGAAGGCTAGTCTCGAACCTGCACCCTTCACTTAACAGATTTTCAGTTTCAGTAGGTTAATTTAAAATTCTATTCTAATAGATATTAAGTTCTAACTTATGGCCGTGTTATACTTCAACAGCCATTGCAACATGGTATAGATCAACTTGTCCCGTTAGAGGGAAAAGTCATTGGAAATCAATAGAAAACATTTTTCACTTTGTTTTTTTTTTCACACAAAAACCACTTTTAATCCTCTGGTGAAACATTTCAATCCTGTTGAGAGGAGTCTTGTCCAGGATGACCCTGTCCTCATATACAGAGTGGTTATTATGGAATGGCTTGATGAATATGTAAATCATATACTGACATTACATTGGTTTAACACTGATATCACGGCATGTATGTTGGATATTATAGTATATAAAAAAATAAAAATAAAAGATATAAGGAAAGAAGAAGATAACACATATATATACTAAGCACATGGCTTCTTCATTCATCACTCATTGATGCACACATGCTTCCACACTTCTCAGCTTCATCCTCAGCAGTTTAACTCTTTTTCCAGGCCTGCCAATTTCCCATCGTTCATGTTCACAGACCATGACTGAAAAAGTTTCCGGCACTAAGAAACCGTTTACTTGACTTTTCTGATTAACCTCACAAAAACCGTGGCTACAGTGCTGCTGTCGGTCCCAGGATAATTTTGGCAGATACATGAAAAGTCTGCTTTCAATTATACAAAACTTTCTATATCTCTCTACACTTCTTTTCAGTTTTATGTCTTTTCAGTTTTCATACCCCTCTGATGGTGCATATAAAAGCCCACACAGGACAGAGGTAATGTTTTTTCGTTGCCTAGCTGAAGCATGCTTCATAAGGATGAAATCTCTTCAAGAGATTTTGGTCCTAGGTTCAAAATGGTATATGAGTGTATATAATATAATCCAGGATTAATTAAATGCAGTGAAAAACGGTTGAGGTTCAAAGTCTAAACGTTGATTCATGTGTGTTTACATCTACTGCATCTACTGTAGTACTGATGTACATCACCCAATCCATTGCACTAAGCAGTAAAACCCTCCTGCTTCGGTATAGACACTTTGTTCTCCCTGTAGCCTACGGACTTCTGAACATACAGTAATAGACACTATGCACATACAAGTGACAAATTAAAAGTGAAACTGCTAAGCAATTGGAGGCATTTTGCTGGCTCGGTCTGACTCAGTGTGTTCCTTTCGAGGGATGATTTACTTACTACACTTAAGAGCTCTGACTCATAATTTTTTACCCTATAGTGAAACATTTCTATTATGAGGGATGCAGTGTTTTTCTGAATGATTTGATGAGTATAAAATAATGTAAATCACTTGCTCATTGACGACCCTGAGATAGCGCAGCTGGTGCTTTTCTGATGTTCAGTTTGAATTAGGAACAGTTGACTACACAACTTAATTATCATGTGACCTTGCTGCAAGTGGTAGATATTGATCATACAGTATCTGACCCACTGCCAACTCTATCCCAGATAGCGACTACTGTACCGCATCAAGCAACCACGCCAATCAATCAACACTTCTGGTTTACTCACATTTAAACTGAACAGGTTTATTTAGTCAACAAAAATAGATTTAAAAAATAATGAGCATGAAATCATATCAAATATACATATTTTTCAATATAATAAACAGCTTTATTTAAAGGTTCATTCAAGAAACCATGTTTCTAAGACTCACACTTAAACACTGAATTTCGAACGAATCATGAGAAACATCTGTAATTTTCCAGTTGTTTTTAGAAACAGGTGACCTTACATCTTGAATAGTGTTGTTTATGGAGTACTCACCTTTATACGTCATAAGCACATTCATGAGTACTTTTGAATAGACAAAATGTCATGATCTTGCGCTTTGTGCTTGTTCTTGTTGTAGCTCCTACTGTACTGTATGTTGGTGTTAGTATATGAACCTGTCTGTTTTTACCTTTGTCTAGTTTCTTTTGATTTGCTTGGGTACATACACTTTTTTCTGTATCTATGAAGTCTGAATTCTAAGCCTTAATCTCTCTTCTTGTTTCGTCTGTTTGTCTAGTCTTGACTCATATCTATTGTCCTGTTTATAGAATACAGGTTAGCTCTGCGCCGATTATTGCGCCAGCAAATGTTAGAATAAACACAGAATTTTCAAGAAGCAGCAAAGCTTGTGTCTCACCTCTCCCCAGTGTAGCCTGGACTACAAAAACATTCTCCTGTAGATGAAGAGCAGGTTCCTCCATTGTGACACTGACACTCCTGAGAGCAGCTCCTACCAAAGCGACCTTCGGGACAGGGCTGTCCACACACAGTACCCTGGACACAGACACCCAAACCCGTTTTGATAAGATTAATCCCAGCAGTCACAATAAAAAGCAATAGGAAGGATAAGTGCCTTCAATTCCACTGACATAAAACACAATGCAATACTGGAACCATTAAATTACACTAAAAAGTTAGCAAAATTTATATGATAGGACATGTTGAAGTGTTGCCTCTGTTTGGACCATATGATTTAAAGCTAATGATATAAACATATTAACATCTGAAGTTTACTGTAATGTGTATATGTTTATGCAAATATACATGAAATGAAGTATAATGTGTGTTACTACCATCCAGCCAGCAGGACAGGAACATTCACCAGTTACATGGTGACACACTCCACCATTCTGGCAGGGACAGCGCTCCTCACACTGCTGCCCGTGTTTGCCTGGAGGACACAGATCCTCACAGCTGCACAAAAGGCAGCAATGGGAGGATGATGAGACTTAACATATTGCATTAGATATTTGTGTGCACCTTTTGTTCATGCATTACTTGCACATTACACTTTTTACTTGTTTTTTTACTTTTTACTCACAATGCTCCAGTGTAGCCAGGACTGCATGTGCATTCGCCAGTGACATGATGGCAGGTGGCATTGTTTTGGCATTGGCATTTCTGCTGGCAGTTGTTACCGTAGGTGCCCGGCTCACAGCGCTCCTCGCACCGCCAGCCGCGGTAGCCAGTTGTGCAGATACAAGCACCTGTGATGGGGTTACACAGCGCTCCATTTTTACACTGACACCGGTTGCTGCAGTGAGGACCCCAGTGACTGCTGTCGCATGCTGCATGGAGAAGAAACACATCCAGTGATTAAATTTTGGGGTATTTACTGTATTATATTAGTTTTAAGATTAACACATACAGTGGTGTGAAAAACTATTTGCTCCCTTCCTAATTTCTTATTCTTTTGCATGTTTGTCACACTTAAATGTTTCTGCTCATCAAAAACCGTTAACTATTAG
>JAOVVA010000009.1:4076278-4087665 GCA_028565275.1 Leiocassis micropogon | reverse complement strand
TCTGTAAAGAAGTAAACAAACAGTATTCATAGTAATGGCAACAGATTTTGGTGCATACATTTTATCATAAAACTATGTGTCTATTTTGTATGAAATAAATGTTTACTTCTTCCATGTTTGGTAATAGAAATGTAGGTCTGATCCTAAGTTTGTTTCCTGGTTGTTCTGTGTGGAGTTTTGGCTCTTCTCCTTATGTTAGGTCGCTCCAGGTTCTCTGATTTCCTTCCATTAAAAAAATTGGATAAGATACAGTACCAATCAACCAATGTGTCAACCAATTGGACACACCTTCTGAATCAATGTTTGTTTGGGTTTTTTTTTTTTTTTAAAGATTTATTTTCCACATTCTAGAATAATATTGGATTCTTTCAAAACAATGAAGTAACACATGTTGCAATTAAGTAACAAAAAAAAAACAACAACAATCCATTCTTTTTTTAAGACACAAATGTCAGGTGTTAAATACATTATCAGTAACTCATCCTGACACATTTCTACTGCTGTGGCTCCTGACCAGCCATCACAGTTATTCCTCTGCTTGAAGCTATGAAGCCCATACTAAAGATTATTTTAACACACTTTTTGATTTTCTAGTACACAAGTGTAGAATAGTTGTGATAATTTATAATCATACTATTTGATAACACCTCTAGGAGGATGGGTTCCCTTTAACTCAGTTCTCTGTACGGTTCCTTTTGCTTGATGTCTCAGGAAATGTTTTCGTCACTGTTGCCTCTGGCTGGCTCATTAGGGATCTGAAAATAAATGTGCCTTCCTTAAAAGCTCTATACAAATTAAATTTAAATGAATTTCATTAACATAAGCAACTTCCTAAAAGTAACATATTACTCAATGCTATACTGCTTTATCCAGAGTATAAGGTTAAAGGGATCTCAGAGCCTGTCCCAGGGGTCTTAGGGCATGAGGCAGAGTACATACACTACAGGTAACATCTAATCTATATGTTTTTGGACTGTGGGAGGAAATAGAAGCACCTGTAGGGAACCCACCAAGCACCACTAAGCCACCATATTACCGGGGCATAATTATAAAACGCATTCAACACTGACAAGTGATGAATAGTGAGGCGTCAATTATTAGATAAATAGTTTCATTGTTTCCTTAAAGCTATAATAAAAATAACTGTCTCTAAGCCATCATCATGCCATTAAAAAAATGTGGCTATACATGAACCAACTGGGCGAACTACAATTAGAACGAAAGGATTAGGCCTTAAGTCTATAACAGCATGTAAAACTCAGTGACTGGCACACAAATTAATAGTTTAACATGAGAAAAGAGTGTAATCCTAGTCACATGTTTAGGGTCAGTACCTTTACATTACCAGTCTGTGACGCTAGATGGCGCTTGATGTTAACGTTAATTGCTGTACGTCAAAACCAAGGGCGCATTTACGACCACGAATTTCACCTTGAACAGCCTCAATTACATTAAACAGGGAAAGATTAATATATAATTATCACACATGAATTATTAGTTGTTAAACGTTAACGTTCGTATTAAATGCAGAATTACTTTTATTCTGCGTTAGGATGATGATTGCCATCTCTGTCGCCCAATGAGCTTCTAACTTCTAACAGGAAGTGCTGTTTCTGTAGCAAGCCACGCCCCTCGTGTCCGGCACATGTCCGTGTGTTCTGTGTTCTTAAGGTGAGCGATAGGGCTGTGAATAAAGTCAGCGGCGTGGTTTGATCTTCCTTAAACTTACAAATAGTGTACATCACATTGTCGTAAAAAAACAACTGTGTTTTGTTTTTGTTGGTCACAATGCGGTGTTAAAATTATGCTTCTTACACGTATCGCAAGCTGATGCCATTCATAAATCTTATCCGATTTCCAAAAGATGAAAGTGTCATAGAAAGTACATGTACATTTTACTTTTACTGTAGGTTTAGAATTCAGTTACGACCTGGATGTTTCTGTGATTGCACTCGCAACTGCTTAATGTTTGTCTCTCTACCGTTAGTATAATGTCTGTTGTTGGTTGCTGAAACATTAAGGAAACAGATCTTATAGTTCCCCCTCAGTATATATATAAAATTTAATTTAAGCCTCATCTGATCATAACACCTTTTTCCATTTGTCCTCAGAATCTTCAAGGTGAGTTTTTGAAAAGCTTAGTCGCTCAGGCTTTTTTTCTTGCAACCCTCCCAAACATGTGATATTATCACCTACACACAATTACACCTCTTTTCATAAATTCCTGCAACTGCTTCAGAGTTGCTGTAGGCCTCTTAGTATCCTCTCTGACCAGTTTCCTTCTGGTTCTTTTATCCAATGGGGAGTGATGGTTCGATCCAGGTGACCACAGGTGATCACAATTGAAAGTCAAGTGGCTCTGAGTGCCATTGAGAAGGTGAATAGCTTCACCTGATTTGGATTTTTAGGAGGGGGGTGCTCCTTTTCAAAATCAGTGATTCTGTTTTTATTGTTTTATTATTATTATTTTTTTAGGACATTGTGTTTTATCTTTCACTTGGATGTTAAAGTTTCATTGAGTAATTACAGCTGGATAAAACAAAAACTGTGCCTGCCATTTTAGGCTGCAAAACAACAATGTGATTATTTTAATTATTCCCATAACCTTAAACTATCCTTGCCGTGTCCAGGGATGGTTCAGAAAGTTTAAATCATTTGAGGCTCTCGAGCATGTATTCTTAAGCAGAGTAAGCAACAAGACTACTGAATTTCTATTGTGTAAATAATATGAAACAGGTGCTACCTGAGAAGAAGAAGAAGAAAAAAAAAAAAACACCCCTATCTTATTTTATACCATATTCAGCAGTATGGCACACCTTTTGTGTGACTCAATTTTTTTTAGCAAGTGTTTACCAAGTAAACTTCTCAAGTCAGAACAATCAACATATGCTTAGCACTGCTATAATATAGATGCTAGATGAAATATATCTCCTTTGGCCTAATTATTTATTTTGCAGACATGCTTAGACTACTTCCAAAAGTTCTGCACCAAATAAAGACTCCTTCTCAAATCATCAGGACTTCCTGTTCGCAGAGGTCTTTGCCAATTTTAACTCTCTTCACAAAGGTAAACATGCGAAAGTCATTATGACTATATTGAATATATCTGGTTTGTGCTACAACAATCAATTATAGGGTTATTACCAATTGTTTTGACAGGATCCATGTCCCTTGTGTGATGAAGCAAAAGAAATACTTGAACCATATAGACATAGGGTAAGACATTATCACTGTACTTTTAAGCCAGGAACACATTTTAGCACATTTTTACAATTATGTACAATTCTACATCAGTTTTTATCCCTGTTAAGTTTGTATTGCAGGAGGTGGACATTACTCTTCCTGAGAACACAGTGTGGTACGACAGATACAAGTTTGACATCCCAGTGTTTCATCTTAATGGACAGTTTTTGATGATGCATCGTGTGAACACAGCAGTCCTGGAAAAGCGGCTGGCCAAATTAGATAAAGAACCAGTATAATTATGTTCAAATGTGACATAACCCTGTAATATACTGTGAAAATCTTTGGTGAGATGTAAGAGATATAATTGATTTGCCCCAGTTCTTGTGCTTGATTGGTAATTTTCTTCATATAGTGAAATATATCATTGTTATGAAATATATAATATTAAGGTGTAGGTGCTGGCAAAGACATGGTTGCCCTGCCGTTGTATAAAAAAAGTGAAAATGCTACTATTTTGCATTCTTTTTCTAATTTTCTTTACCAAATTGCATTTAAGCAATGTCACACTAGCGACTACAGCTGCATCACAGCCATGCTAATATTCATTTCCACAGTTCCACAAATATCATGATTACAAACAGGTTATGATTTGTTTGTTTAGTTGCTTTACCACCAATTACTTTTGCCCCACCCCCACATATCTTTCCTCATTTGGTGGAGCTGGCAACCAACAGTTAGTGACTAACAGTGGAATTAACAGGGGTGAAAGTGCATGTTCAAAAATTAGTACCCCCTTTTATGATTGTGTTTTTGTGTAAAAACATAATTAAAAATCATTTGATCATAGTGGGTCTTAAGCAAACCCAACCTCAAACAATCAACTTTTTACGCCATTTTTTACCATTTATCATTATTTATGTATCAAAAATAAAGCCAAAAAGGAAAAATAAACAAACGTGGGCAATGCTAAGTACTCACATTATTCAATAGCTTGGAGATCCCCCTTTAGCAGCAATAACTTAAAAGGAATCTTTTCCTTTATGACTTCCTCACTCTCTCGTATTATTTTGGAGGAATTTCGTCCCATTCTTCTTTACAACATTGCTTTGCAACAAGCAGGTTTTTGGGCATTTGCTTATTTTTTAAGGTCCCACCACAGCATTTCAATTAGGTTGAGTTCTGGACATTTACAAGCCCACTACAAAACCTTGATTCTTTTATTTTTTTAGCCATTCTCATGTCTATTTACTGGTGTGCTTTGAAAGATTGTCATGTTGCATGACCCAGTTCGGACCAAGTTTTAGCTGCTTCACATTTGCCTTAACTATCCCTTCACCACCTGTGCTTGACAGTGGGTATGAGGTTTCCCAAAACTTCTGTTTTTATAGAGGTCTGCACACCTGCTGATGATCAATCACTTAATCAAGGGCTGATGATTAGCAATACCTGGCTGCAACTTACCCTCATCATAAATCCTGTGAAAGCAGTAAGGGGTATTGCCCATTTTGTTGTTCAATAAATAATGCACAGTAAAAAAAAAAAGTTATATGCTGTTGTTCTTCTGAGATTGTATTTATCTAATATTAAGACCCACCATGATCAGATTGAGAAGAATTTTTGACCATAACTGAAGTTTTACAATCTTACCAGTACGTTCAAAAATAAACCATAAAGGTGGTGGACAGTAATGTAATGTTTCCCTTTATAATTCCACTTATTCTGCTTTAGGATATCACCTAGTTGTTTAAGATGACATAACATTATCAGATGTTTTTTCTTGCAGAAATGTGTCCATGCCTGGTTTTGAATGTGGGTTTTGGCAGGTACGTAGCTGCTCAAAGGACTGCAGACCTTAATAACTTATTTTCAACCATGTTGACGACCGACAGTTAGCCAGTAATAAATTAATAAATGTTAGAACACTTAAATAAGTAATAAATGTTAGAACACTTAGGACACAGAGTGATACATATAATTAAATTTCCCAATGGTGTTATTGTCCATTATTACCACTTGTAGAATGGCTCTTGTCCAAACTGATCTAAACTAACTGTTGTATAATAAAAATAAAAAATTATATTATTGGCAACAACTATTGTCAATTAACTGTTGAAATGAACCGTTAAGTGAATTTCAGAGATTCTTAGTATTTGCTATTGTCCTATTTTTATTTATTTTATTTTTTTGTGGACCCCACAAGTTTGTTTAAAGTTTTTGATACATTTTAGATCAAATCTATGAGTTGTATGAATACATGCTTTAGTGGATGATATTGAGGCATAAGGAAAATCTGACCTCTTGCACAAAGCAGTTAACATGGGCATAGCACTTATTTAAATAACGACCTCAACATTTTGCTTATTTTGTATTTTAAAAGAAAAATGTTCTGGTTAAATGAACCAGTAGGAGGCGCAGATGGAAGGCCATTGTGGTTAAAATGTGTCCATACCCACAATAATATACATTATTAATCTCCTAAATATTTGGGAAATGGTGGCTCAGGTGACTAAGGCTCTAGGTTGTTGATTTGAGTTTCAGATCATGCAGTGCCGGTCCCAAACCCAGTTAGAAAAATGGGAAGGGCATCCTGTGCCAAGTTGTGTGCATGAATCAGATGGTCTGATGTGGCACCTCTTTGACAGGAGCAGACAAAATAAAGTTATTAACCTCCTAAATATTCTGTACACACTTCTCATGTTTGCCAGCTTAGCTTAACAGTTTCACATTGTTTTCCAAGCAGGTACTGAATCATAGGATCAAACAAAAGTGTTTACATGTCAAACACAGACCTGTTAACATGTTAAATTTGCATTACATTTTGTGCACCGTTTCTGTTGATTCTGCATCTAGGACTGTTTTGGATTGCATGCTGGTAGGTCCAGTTGAAATTTTAAAACTGAAAGCCTGAAAAAGATTTGCCACTTATAATTATATCCGCATAATACAGCAAAGCAAACAGAAGAATATTACTGAAATTTTAAATGAGTTTAAATTTTCAGAACCTGACCGTTGTTGACAATCCCATTCCAGATGTGTTCCTCGTTTTCTACTGTAACAGCCTCCACTCCACTGGTAAAGCTTTTCACTAGCTTTAGGAGCATGGCTGAGGGGATTTGCTCAGGCCCTGATGGTGGGTGAAGAGACCTGCGGTACAGTCGTGGTTCCAATAACCAGTTTTCCATTCCAGAGGAGTTCAGTGGAGTTGTGGTCAGGGCTCTTTGCAGATCACTCTTTTTTATTTTTAATTCCAGCCTTGGCAAACCATTTTTTTTTTTAATAAACCTCACTTTGTGCATTGGGACATTGTTATTCTGGAACAGGTTTGGGTCTCTCAGCTTCAGTGAAGGGAAATTGTACATCATACAAAGACATTCTCTACAACTGTGTACTTCAAACTTTATGATCACAGTTAGGGGAAGAAGGAAATATGGGTGTGATGGTCAAGTGTCCACAAACATTTGGCTGTATAGTGTTAATTTGTTTCATATATAAGTTTCATATATTACATTTAAATATATATTTCACACCAGTACAACAGCACACATTTTTATTTGAGTTTAACTCTACACACATATACACATGTTCATCCCTGTATACCTTGCACAGGCAAACACTGGTTGGGAATTGCTTGAGCGCAGCATGTGGATTAGAGGTAGCAGGGTAGATTATTCATTCATCCGCTATAACGCTCATCCTGTTACAGGGTCTCAGGGGGCTAGGAGCCTATCCCAGGAGTCTTTGGGCACAAGGTGGGGTACACCCTGGACAGAGTGCACAAAAACACTTTAAACAATATCTTTGGACTTTGGTAGGAAACCCACCAAGCATGGGGAGATGCATGCAAACAAACCTGATGCAGGAATTGAACCCTCAACCCTGGAGGTGTGAGGCCACAGTCCTAACCACTACACCACCCAGGATGGATTGATTTAGGAGAAATTTTAAGAAAATACAATGAGATGAGGATAAGAACAACAACAAAAAAGCATGACAGAAGGGGGATGATGGAGCAGATATTTTGAGATCAAAATTTAGATCATTTTAATTTCAGTATAATCCTGTGCATGGGTTTTTAACTTAAATGTTCTGTAGAAATCTGATCACCCAAAAACACCCAAAACAATAATAATTCATTCATTATCTGGAGAAACATGAGGGCAACGTTAAATGAAAGATCCCGCAGGCCTTCCACAAACGCGCGCGCGCGCACACGCACGCAGACGAGCGCGCTGTCTCTTCCCAACGCGCTCTCATTGGCTACCGTGTTTGTGCCAGGAGGAATGTGATTGGCTGTGAAGCCGTCATATGAAATGCCTTAGCGTCAGCACAGGCGTGCACTGAACAGCTGAGCTGGAGCGCGAGCCGTCAGCGGCTGCACAGTGAGAAGTCTAGTCTGCTTTATCTTTCAGTTTCAGGACAGCACTGTCATCACTGAGGACTTAAACGCGTTGAGCATTGAGCCGTTATTACGGTAAGTCATAAAACCATCACTTGGTTGATTGTTTAAATTGTCAGGATGAAAGATATTCTCCGGAGTGCATGGGTTATGGAACTTAATCAAAGAATAATTAAAGAAAAAAAAAGACTAATCAGGAAGATTTAATTAAAAGCGAGTTTATAAAGGCAACGACTTAGCTAAACGTTATGCCAACTTACCATGGAGAGCCATAAATAGGCTGTTTATCATTTAAAAAATATATAAGTATATATTTTAAAAGGGGAAAAAAGGTTTCCACTTCGAATCCAGAATTTAACTTCAGCCAATGTGCACCAAACTGTGCAGCACTCTTTCTATATTTATAATAACACTTCATCAATATTGCATTTTAATTGCCCTTGGTATGCCCCATTTGTTCAGGAAGCTCGTGCATTTCTGCGGCTGCTGCTGTCAGCTGCTTGGATATTTCCTCATTTCCTCATTCAGTTACTGAGCACCAGGGAACTAGTGCCCTATATGCACAGCCTCAAGCATACACTAGTTAGGAAACCACAAGTGAAACTGTCTTTCTATAAATTCTTATTACCCAAATCATGTTAAAACCTGCCCACTTTGCATCAATTTATGTGAAACTCTTGTGAAAGATGTGGCTGCAGCATTAATTCCAGAAAACTGCTATGGATGATGAGTACTTTCTGCAACTCAGATATTGCCTAACTTGACGGAAACATGTACAACGTTCAACATGGATTACTTCACTACTTGTGTTAGAATGCATCCTTGTCATTCATGATACAGTTTTTACAATTTTTTTTAGATTGGTGTAGATTGGAGTTCAGTCTTTCAGCTTTAATTTAACAAGAAGGAATGCACTGGTCAGCAAAAGGCTTGGAAGATTATGTAAGACAATTAAAGTGAATGATTGCAGAATTATGTCCTTGGTGAAAAAAAACCCCTTCACATCATCTAGCCCAGCCAAGAACACTAAGGAGGAGAAAGGCTTATCATTATCTACAACCAAGAGACGCCTTTGAGAATGTTACTACTGAAGGTTTATCTCAAGAAGCAAGCAACTGGTAACACTCAGGAACAGAAAGAACAGATTAGATATGCTAGAAAACACCTAAAAACCCTGCCCAGTCCTGATGCAAGATTCTTTGGACAGATAAAACCAATAACTTGTACTCTAGTAATGAGAAGACAAGGAGATGGAAAGGAAGGACTTATGATACAAAACATACCACATTAATTTTCAAACATGGTGGTGCCTCCATGTGGTATGTTTTTCGTATCATAAGTGTTATGACATAGGAGTGTATGGCTGCCAATCAAACTGGATTACAGGTGTTTATTGATGTTGTGATTACTGATAGAAATAGAAGGATGAATTCTGAAGTGTAAAAACCTATACTGTCAGAATAAGTCAAATGTTGCAAATGGTGCTTTAGCGTATCAATAAAACTGTATCTGTTTTCTGTTTTATTTGTTCATCAGGAATTTTCCAAAATTTTATATTTTTTTTCTCTTAAGAGCTACACGGTGCAATTAATGTTTTAATAATATCATCAAAAGACTAGAGTTTTAAACTCTTTCATATAAAGATATTTAAATAAAAAGTTTCATTAGAGAAAATGCTTGTTAGGAGACCAGCATTCAGGTGGTTGTGATACCTGTTGTTTTTAAAATATGTATTGTCTTGCTTTCTTGCTCTGAGGAACCTGAAAAAACAGCCAATGTATGTGGAAACAGTCCTTCTAAGGCACTTATAAACACTGAGTAACATCTAATATCAAAGGTATCAGTTTCAGTATTACAATTTCCATAGGCCTTTCTTGCTGTTATAATGTAAACATGCGTAATACACATACTGTAGTGTTCCTGAATTATATATGATTGAGTGTAATGGAATATGACAATATTACCATTGTAATAACAATGACAGGAATTTAAAGTAAACATTTATACAGGAATTTAAGTGGAAATGCTCTGTTTGACAGCTACGTGATGTACTCTTATATTCTTGTTCTCATGAATTTTGATTTAAAATAAGTTCATTTTCCATCGAAAGCAATAGTATGAAACACTGAATTCATAAATGTTAGAATCACAGATTCCTAAGTTTTAGAAATCTGACATTTGAACAGAAAATTTGCTGAAGGTTGCACATTTATAATGACCTTTGCGAATATGTTTAGTTTCTGCGTTGTGCCTAATTTGATAAGTTTACCATTTTACATGTACAGTTCCGTACTATAGCTGCAACTCGTTGGAAATTTTTTGTTAGCTCCCACTCAACTATTTTCATAGCCTCCCACTTGTCTCCACCCATCAAAATATTGCAACAATCCTCGATGTCTTTTCATGTTGTTTCATAGCAGTCCAGTATATCATATAAATGCATTCATTTTGACCCATAATCAGTACAGGAACTTAGGTATTTAAG
Source organism: Leiocassis micropogon (assembly GCA_028565275.1). Taxonomy (NCBI): domain Eukaryota; kingdom Metazoa; phylum Chordata; class Actinopteri; order Siluriformes; family Bagridae; genus Leiocassis; species Leiocassis micropogon. Next base: position 4,077,598 of record JAOVVA010000009.1, on the reverse strand, counting down.
GATTTGTAGATCTTACTCACAAAATCTTGCAATATTGCATCAATACAGATCTGATTTTGAGTACATTTGCATATGGGTACTTTTGCTTTAGATTAAAGAGCTTGGTATAACCTAGTGTGAAATGCAGCAATATATGGATTACTGACGCTAGACTTTTTATATTACTAAAATTATGTTAAACATATGAAATTTTTCATAATTGTACATTTGAAAGTCTTTCCAGATAGTCATGGCATCAAACATCACAGCCATCCTTCCTGGTAACAAACTGACAACTTTCAATATTCTTAAAGCACAGTTTCTTACATTATAACATGAAACATAAAGTATTAGGTTGACATGTTGAGGTTAAATCATATTCCAGAATTTTCCTGTGCTAGATTGTGTAATCCATATGCAGCCATGTAAAAATTAAGTATTTAATAATTATTATTCTGTGATTTATTTAAGTGGGTAATTCTACTTCTGGACATAGAAAAGTGATGGAGAAATACTTGAATTTGCTATTGTACAATACTGTTTTTCAAGTGGTTACTCATCCTGCAGGGTGTATCTTCCTCTTTTTCTTTTTGATTGAACACATTTCCTGTGAAAGAGCGAGAGAGAGCGAGCGAGAGAGAGAATACACAAACACATCCCACAACCATACTTTGATTGCTTGAATAGGCAGGCTGAATGTTCTTTCCAGGCTGTTTTCTCCTATTGGTTAGACCCGAGCTCCTTTGCAAACAGCTAGTCATACATAATCATAGAGTTGCTGTGAAAGTGATGTGTTGGTACGCACTGATGTGTCATGGACAGATCGATCACAGTGGCTGAAAAGAGCCGTACACAAAAGCAATAGGAGCAGCATGTACCACAGTACCATTCAGAGTCTGATGCAAGAAAAATCATCTGTTCTTTAAGAGACATGTCTCAGCAGTGCAAACAAAATTTTACAAACTATAAATATTGAAAAGCAAATGAGACAAACCAGCATATTGAAGAAGCTAGCGGGGTCAAAGGCTTATGGAACATCCTAAAAATGTTGTTGAAGATTATCATAAAGGTAAATTCTCCTAAACTACATAAAAAGAAACAGCTTGTAAACAATTATAAGGTAAGCTTTTTTACTCTCAGCATACTATTAATGCCATACTATTAATGCCACTGATAGGGACAGACAAAACTGAGATGTTTTGAGGGACTGTAGCACTATCCTAAACAGTTATATTATTTTCTACAGTATATACTACGGTGGCCCTTGTTATTTTGTTTTGGGTTTTGTTATTTTGTTTTCAGTTTTGTTAATTTGTTTTGCACTTCAGGGCCACCGTAGAA
>JAOVVA010000009.1:4058856-4076178 GCA_028565275.1 Leiocassis micropogon | reverse complement strand
TTTGTTTTGGGTTTTGTTATTTTGTTTTCAGTTTTGTTAATTTGTTTTGCACTTCAGGGCCACCGTAATATACAGTAGAAGGCCATCCTCCAAGTTTAGATGTCAGCATGTACCTAAATTGTGTAAAATATTGTCATTTAACTAATCACAAATACAATTTTAATTTGCAAATGGCTTTCAATTTTAAAAAATAAAATGAAATATTAAAGAAATAATGTAAAAAAAAACTGCACACTGATAGTTTAACACGTTTGTTGCAGATTTCTTATAAATTAATTCAAGCAGCAATATAATTTTGCACATGGGGATTGACACTGCAAACTATCAATTTGAGTTTAAAAGATTTTGTTGTCCACATTGCACAACAGTGAAATATGCACCTGCAGGGTTGATTCTCACCACAGGTCTGTGTGCGTGGAGTTTCCATGTTCTCCCAGTGCTCGGTGGATTTCCTTCGGGTACTCTGGTTTCCTCCCATTATCCAAAGATAGGGCACTAGTAAGCATCTAATCTCCATATCAGCTTGTGGTATGTTTGTCAACTAGCAATCTAGCTGAGATTCATGTGATGATAGTTGAATATAAGTCATCATAATGTGAATGTCAATGTCAAGTTTGCATGCTACAGTGTAGGAGGGGCTTAACTTTGCATGTAACTTTTTTATTTCTTTAGCCCTGTCTTGTGCACGTCCATGGTGGTATAATATGTAACGGCCTTGTCGTTAAATTATACAGGAGTACAGTATATTCTGTTAGCTGTAAAGGGAATGAAGGTACAAATATTTGTGTATTTGTTTGAAAATTATAACCGTTTGAATTGCATCTAACCTTGTCCTTCAAACTCTTTGAATTTCCTCTTCGTTCTGGGAATTGTTTCAGTAATTAAATGCATTTGTGCATACGAGTCCCTGCTGCTGGCAGCAATTAGACTGATCCGATCTAGGGATGGTGAGGTGTATTAAAAAAAGAAAGATGATATGAATGCTGAAATTGTTCAAATGCTTTTTAACTCCTATAATCCAATGATTGTTAGACTTTATAAGTACACTATATGGTCAAAAGTTTGTGACACTGTCACTGTTAGGCCAACATGTGCTTTTTGAACATCCCTTTCACAAATAGTGCACATCTGCTGTCATGACAACCTCCACTCTTTTAGGGAAGCGTTCCACTGCCTGTTGCATAATGGCTGTGGCAATTTGCTCATTTAGCCACAAGAGCGTTACTGAGGTCATGCACTAGTTTTGGATGAAAAGGCCTGGGGAGGAAGTCAGGGCACTGTGCAGGACACTTGATCACCACTTCATCCCTGATCTTGGCAAAATGTCTTAATAGACCCCCTTTGGTCATGTTGGAACATGTTTGTTTTAGCCCCTTTGGTTGGACTACTAAATCATACAAAGACATTTTATACAACTCTGTGTTTTCCAAATTTTTGGCAACAGTTTGAGGAAGAACCACACATAGGTGTGATGCACAAACTTTTGACCATATAGCGTCTTCAGAAAAATATATGTTTTCTGCTCTGAAACATAAAACACTGACAGTAGTTTTGTATTGTATTATATTAGTTTCTATTCTCATAATTATTTCTATTCTTCTTATTCTTATTCTTCTTATTTAATCTTCAACATCATGCTCTGAATGACTCATCACAGGCAGCTACTAACTAGATGAGTGTTAGATGGCCTACACATATGCAGAAGTTTCCTAAGAATATCCAAAATAATATTTTGGATTGATATGCTTTTAAAACAGCAGCTGTTGTTTTATCTGAGTGCACAGAATGAGATATAAATGAATTCGCACATCATGTCTGCTTTGGTTTATTTATCAGAGTCCACATGTCATAGTGCCTCTGATAAAGATCCACGTCTGTGCATTCTTATTCATATTTGCAAATAGCATGTAGACACAAGACCCTAAATCTTCACTTTCGTTGTGCAATTATATTATATGTTTTATTATACTCGTATATCTATAGTATTTACTATTTTGCTATAATTATTGATAAAAGTGATGGACAACATGGATACCGGAAAAGCATTGAAGATTCAAAGGACCGCCATCCAGAGCGGCAAACATTCTGTGGGGTTTAAAGTAGCATTGCTTGTCGATCACTGCCTCTATGTTTATACAGTATTTGTGTAAATAGTACAGATGAACCATACCAGAACAGCTGGCACACCGCAGCTCATACCAACTAATCTTAACTGCAAGCTTGTGACCATAGAGGGCCAGCATTTACCACAAGCACAGATTACAGGTATTATTGCTCCAGTGTTGTGTTATGGTACCTGATAAAGGCATGTCTGGACTTGTTTTAAAACAATGTGAGAAAAATAATGTATAAAAATAGAGAATCCATCTTCAAATATAAAAAGTACCGTAGTAATGTGTGACATCTGACTTGAGTATCAGTTGGCAGGAAACCATTGCATATCATGTCTTTCATTTTGGTTTCTATAGATAATTTTTCTGCAGAATTACTGTGCAATTAATCATTTATGCTTAAGGCCTAGCAGCATGAAAATACACTACTATTCAAATGTTTGGACACACTTGAATAAAACGTGTGTTTGTGTGTGTGAGAGGGAGAGGGGGAGAGAGAATTATCCATCCCATTAAGTAAAGGTTAATGCATTATATTTTTCAGAAGTAGTTTTTATTCAAAATGGCACGGAGAAGTATTCAGCCTGTTTGTTGGAACTTTAAGTAAAGCATTCTGGGCGAAACCGAGAATAAAGAAGGTGGCTGAGAGCATGCAGTGTGTTTGCAATGCCTCGTTAGGAATACTTTTTAGACTTTTAAATGTAAAACAGCTTTTTACAGTTGTTGAGCACTTTTTCTGGCCCACTTCCTCATTCCATAGATTCTTAAACAGAGTTCTGAAACATCTTCATTTTTATGAACATAATAGAAAATAGTAAAGATGTAGAAACCCTTCCACATATTGGTCTGGTGTTCACCAGACTTTGAAACAACCAATGCTTTGGGGTAGCAGTTATGGCTAATTTGCTGAAAAGGAGGCTCCTAAGAGCAGCGCTGAGAGCTGGGCTGAAGTTATTAGATGTGGTGGGGTTGTGGAAAAGGGTTGTCTCAGGGTGGGGGTGCTGCTATTTTTAAGCCTGTCCGCTCCCTTTCCCACACTAGTAAGGAACCAGGAATGTACGGTAAGATGGAGATCTTGTGTTAAATCAACCAGAATTAGATACAATAGATAGACTCACACAGATCTATATTTCAGTCTTTCTTTATATACTGTACATATTGATATATATCTAGGCGTTATAAAAATTGGAATTTCTTTATTCTAATAAATAACCTAAAAAAATGTTTGTGTTCAAAGGGGAAAAAGCTTTTTATTTTTGTTCCACTGTCTACCATTAAATATAGAATCAAATATGTTCATATAATCACCAAGCTTGGAGAAAGACGTCACTCCTGCAGTGCTGCTTTATGTTAATAGACTTGCGTATAAGTGAAATTACGGAGTGATTTCAGTCTCGATTGCTCACTAGACTAATTGTCCACTTAAAAATAACCACTAAAAGGAACATTTTGTTATCCAGTTGAACATCAAAACAATGGCACAAAATCTATACACTTAATACATGTTATTTGGTGAAAGGAAGTGATTTGAGCTGACCATAAAAGGAATGAATTTCCTGTCAGCACACAACTTCCTCTTGCTAGTAAGGTTCTTCATACAAATCATGACATTGATACGTCCAACAGAAATATACAGTCAATTCATCTCGTAAAATTAGAATATCATTAAAAAAAACTATTTTTCTTTCCTAATGTTATTTAAAAAGCGAATTTCATATACTGTATATACTAGATTCATCACATGTAAACTGAAATATTTCAAGCCTTTTTTTGTTTTAATTTCGATGATTACCGCTTACAGCTCATGAAAATAAAATAGCTAAATTTTATAGTATCTATTAAAAATTAATCAAAAAAGGATTCACATTACAGAAATTTTAATAGACTATGTTCGTTTATACTCTCTGTATTTTGTCAGGTCTATTTTGGAACAAATTACTGCATCAGTGTGGCATGACATGGAGGCGATCAGCCTGTAGCACTGCTGAGATGTTATGAAAGACCAGAGAGGAAGGCTGTTAGCATCCTTCAGCTCATCTGTATTGGTCAGTCCGGTGTTTCTCATCTTCCTGTTAAATTATGTGCCTCTCCACACTTCCTTCAAAATCTGGGACCTTGATTTCCAAATGAAATGCAACATTTCTTTGGACCACTAAGCAACGGTCCAGTGGCTCATGATGCACTGACTCCAGCCTCACCTTGTGAAATTCTTGACTCAGCTTTGCTTGACAAGCTTCTAAAGGTCATGATCATCCCTGTTGCTTATGCCCCTTTTCTTCCCACACTTTCCCCTTCCAGTGAACTCTCTGTGAATCTTCTTCCATGTAGCACTTTCTGTGGCTTGCCTTCTTTGGTGTTGATGATTCTCTTCTTGAGAGCTGTCAAGTCAGCAGTGTTTCCCATGTGTCTACTGAAAGATAGATGCTAGTTATATTTTACGAGTAGTAGTTTGCTCAAACTGGGATTGAATAATACATTTTTGAGAGACTGGACTTGAATGATTTGAATGTGCTGAAATATTTCACTTTACATATGATAAATCTAGAATATATGAGAGTTTCCTTTTTAATTCAATTATAAGAGAAAATGAACTTTGCCATGATACTAAATTTTTTTTTTGATTTACTGTACAGTGAAACCTCGGTTCACGAATGTAATTCGTTCCTGTTCGTAACCCAATTTGGTTGTAGAGCGATTCGTTTTTTTTTTCCAAAGGAATACATGTAAATAGAATTAATTTGTTCCTGATTACCATGAACTATATTTAACTGTTGGTTTATTTTGTTTATATCACAAAATATAAAACAAAGTATGAAAAGCCTTAATTATGCAAAAATAATACAGTAATAAATATATTTTTTAAAAACTGTACAGGAGAGAGCGAACACTTCATTTTTGCATATACATATACTGTTCACGGATGCGTTTGTTTGGGAGACTCGCTGCTGTGAAGGAATGGAGTTAGTGTTTGGAAGGAGAGTCCCCTTCTATAATAACACTGGGTAATTCTCCTTCAAGGGTTTTCTCTCTTTTTTTCTGTACCTTGGTTGCCAGTTTGTACATGCAGTTTTCACAAAAAATCTATCCATTGATATTTGGGGTTTTTTCTGCGCTGCACAATTATCCTAAAGTTTTGTTCGGATGATACTTCTCTGCAAAGGCTTGGACGTCACTCCAAATTGCACAAAGTTCTTTTATCCTGTGTGCGATCCTGTGACTGAGCAAAACTGCTCTATCCCTGAGTTATTTAACATATGAAAAAGGTGAAAAATTATAAATATTTTAGACGTCTGAATCATGGAGGCCAAATCTTTGATAATTAGTAGCTAAAAATCATAAAGTATTATTAATCTTAAAAGGTCTCATGCATAATCTTGGGTCTTGTTGTATTTGTTGTTGTACGTATTTGTTATATATGCATATAAAGTTGCACATTCCTTTGCATGTCAGCCTTTTACAAGATCTGCAATGCCGCTAAAGGCAGACACCGGGCCCATAGATGAAAGAGAGAGGCTTGGTGTCAGTGTGGATCAGCTCTGTGTGACCAGCTGGCCCTCAGGAGTTTCACAGCTGTGACAGGCACGCAGCTCTGGCACTGCAACAACACTTCGGGCCATGACAGTAGATGCAGTTCACACACTGACAGCACTTCTGACTCTCACTCAGACACGCGCTGCTGCCGTCCTTGTTGTTGTGTCACTATTAGTTATGTGACAAATCAGTGATTAAACGTGCATCTTTTTCAATTCAAACTGCAAAGTCCTTACCTTTGTTTTTTTGCTGAGTAGACTGCAGCATTAATGATCTTAACTGGTAAGTGTGAGTATAGTCTTGGGTATGTTGTTATTTTAGGAAACGTTTGGCTACACGCAATAAAAACAGATGCTCTTAGATTTATTAAGAGAATACTAATTTATAATAATACTAATGTCACGGTTAAGATCCAAAGTTGGAAAAGTTGTCCATGTCACCCACTTAGGTACACATACCAGTTTATTAGTTTGCAAATTCCTAACCACCAGCTAGCTGTCCCCTATCACACTGCAGCTATCAGTTAGAGAGGGTGACAGTTCACATGTGCTTCCTCCCAGATACGTGAAGCCATCTTATATTTTGAAACTGCTTGCGCATGCTACGTGACAGGGCAGCTGCACACTCACATGAAAATGGTATCTGCCCTTTTCCACTTACACATGCTCACAGATATATCCATAATTGGTTAATATCACCCTGATTGACAGGAACAAGAATAACGTCATTCCTCCAGGGGACAACAGGCAATTTTTTCTGTCTTGGGCTCACATGTCTATGGCATTGTCAGGATTCGGATTTGCATGATAAAATTGCGAGGCATGTGTTATATCCATCATGAGTGTTCTACTTTCTCTTCCTTGTGTCTTGGCTTCTATGAACTTTCTCATGTTGAATTAACAACGTCAAAAGAATTTGAAGGAAATGAATTAGTATTTTGCGAAAAATCTATAGCCGTCTAAGTACACCAGAGGCATCAATGAACAATTATACTGTAAATGGATTCGCGTACAGAAGGTCAAACCGCTCTGCAGTGCTAAAGTGGCTTGTTCTGCACTGTCAGCTTTTACGTATGTGGGTGTGAAAGTACTTAGTGGGTGTGTGTGTGTGTTTGTGTATGTATATATGTATATATATATATATATATATATATATATATATATATATATATTTGTGTGTGTGTGTGTGTGTGTGTGTATATGTCTGATGGAATAGTTCAAGGCCATAGCGTTTCTCCCTGTTTATCATAGTCAGCTAAGCATCTTATCTGAAGCACACATTCTTCCCACATTCTCTCAGTATATTTCACTGAAACTGAAAGATGTTTGTCAGTCATTTTCATATCAGTTTGAATAGATGTAGATTTTATGTGATGATGTTGACATTAAATCTTTTATAACCGAGCTTCTTTTTTTGTTTTTCTTGTAATACACTAAATTACTACAACTAAATTCTTTAATCTTTTTTTCAACAGTGCATTTAGTGAATGCGTGTTTTCTGGGTGACTTACAAATTGATGGTATACCAAAAAAAAACCAAAAACAATGCAGATTAAGTTAAGCATATTACTTAATATAGTATTAAAGTCTGGTTTAGAATTTGTGAAATCATGAAGCATGTTCAGTCAGCAATATGTGTCAGTGTGTATTCTTCTGCCACTGTCAACAACATAAGCTACATACAGGCACTACAATTACTATTCATTTATCATGCTGATATGCGAGAGATACTGCAGATCTCATTTACATAGCTTAAGGACAGCTTCCTCAATGCTCCTTGTAGTGATCTTAAAGCGGCATGCCTTGCTCTTGTGGTTTTTCGAAGTTTCTGTCTGTAGTCACCCTGTTAGAAGGCAGAGAGCAGCTGCAGCTACAGTATTTCATGTGGTCTCACTTCTTTGTACTTTGGCTTTTTACATGTATTTCTCTCTTCTCTTCTGTTCTCTTCTCATAACTCATAACTTTTTCGTCTGTTCTTGGCCAGTATCCATTTTTTATTTTTGCAGAGTTTGTTTGAAATTTTTAGTCCAAATTGCAATTAAAACGTGAAATAACCTTTCTGTTTGCATGCTAAGAAAAGCATATCATTGTATCACAATAATTTTCTACAAGAAGTTATATATATTTTAATGTTTCAGTTTACTAACAACCTACCGCAAAACTATAGAGAATATGATACATGTATTTAATATCTCCACAACTATACATCTAATAAGATCTAATACTATACCTGCGCCATCACATAAATGTACAGTATATTATTTTTCACAATAACTTGAAATGTTCCAAGTGGGCTGATATTTAAAGAATTTGGCCATATTGTGATCACCTGCATCCAAATCAAAGTCAGTATAAATATCATAAGTTTGCCCAGCCCAAGATGGAGCCAGTTTCTAGCCCAGAAAAATATAAAAAGTCTGGAGTAAAGAAACCAACCCGAGCCTGTGCACATTACAGTTTTTTTTTTAGAAGATATTATTTTCTAAGAAAAAATATATATTTTTAAATGTATTTTAAACATTATAAAACACATTGGGTGTTCAAGGCAAACTGGGACTTGGGTAAAATGTCTTGGCATAAAACCAAATACAGAATACTTCAAGCACAGTACGGTGATCAGACTCTTCGCCGCAGTAAAACATTTAATGGTGCAAACGTTTTTAAAACAGGCAATCAGCTCATGGCTCCGGCTTATTGAGAACTTTTCATCTTGATGGCGTCGAAGCACGAGTGCAACGCTGGGATAAGTGCAGGGGTTGTACAGGGAAATAAAGGTGGTTTTTACTCTCATAACTGTGTTTCGTTATTCTGCATAATCAAAAGTCCCGGATTGACCTAAACATTTGTCTTACTTTCAATTTCAGTTCATGCTACTGGCGTTGACATCTTTTCACTCACTTCTTAATATCAGCTTATTTTGATTGTGTGCCAAATGAACCCTATCTTACAGAGGAAAGACATTTGCCTATACACGACACCTGCAGCACACTGACAAACACCGTGTTCTCATTACACATAAAAACTGGATTGCTGGCATGTACACCTACTATTGTAAACATGCTACAGGAAAACACCTTTCCTTGTCCACTGGTTTGTCAGGAAGACCCCACCTACTATTTGTACACTCATGCACAAGTGAAAGACAGCTCTTTCCTGTCCTCGCAATGCTTTCACTTCGTGTAGCTCAGACGCTGTTATTTTTACCAACGCCCAGTTCGTCCGGGGCATTTCGCAAGCCTTTAGTTACGGTAAATTATTAAAAGGCACCTTGTCTTGGCACGCTGTCGTGTCATCATTGGAAATGAACTGGGACTTCTTCGCGGGCTTGAAAGATAGCACTGTGCTGTGCACTCACATCTGTTCCCTTGGTGTAGGGAGAATAGGAGCAAAGCACAGGGTTTGTGTTGACCCTCTGTAGTGTGATGTGAGCTTGCAACAAAGCTGCTCTCTCTCTAACTGGTGAGCTCATTCTGTCCCACGGCCTTGGGAAATTAATGGAGATGTCTTTTGCCCTCTGTGAACGATGAAGGACACAGTGGAGTAATTGTTAGTGCACTGGATAGCACTACAAAGTTGTGTTTCCTGATTCACTTGTATACTGTTTGGGGACATGTTGCTGAACTGTATAATGCTCTTTTTTTTTATCATTTGTGAATGAGTGTATTTGTTTGTCAGCACTCGTATAGTATTAAGTAAAGATTGTCCAGTGTTGTGGTGATTTTAATTCTACAGTAGCTGTCTCCAACGCTTCAGCTGTAGGCATTAACAACACAGCCTCATGCAACATCATCGTTCCATGCTCTTGGGTTCACTCTGGAGGTCCTGTTACTGCCAGGGGTTTTGAATGCTCTCTTCAGGTCCGTGTAGGTTTCCTTCAGGTTCTCTGATTTCTTCCCACCGTCCAGAAATGTCACTGGGTGGATTAGCGGCTCTAATTTGCTCCTAAGTTTGAATGAGTGTGTGTGTGTGAGTGTTTGTGTGTGATTCTGGGGTGTAGAGATTTAGTACCTCATCCAGGGTCTATTCTAAATCAATACACATATTTGTACCAAAACAGGATGTTTGGTTCGGTGCACTTTGTGATATGTGATATGTGATTTGCTTCATTAATTCAGTTAACACAATTTTCAAAACTGGACGCCCCCATGTTTAAGATTTGTGAACAGCACGCTAGGCGGCTCACTCAGATAAGTGAAGAATATTTCCGTTCCCAAACAGTGAACTACATACTCAATTTAAATGAATATGTCTGTATTATTTTATTGTTTTATTTAAAGCTACTGCTTTTATATACAGTATACGGTAAAAAGTTTTACTTTGTTTGTTTCTGATGCTGTATGCAGGCCTTGTGTTGATTTGATGTCGCTCAGTGAAGAAACTAAGATTTGTAATTCCCCGAGTTGACTTTCAGTTGCGGTAGCATGTCACGTCATGAAAAATACACTCCCCCATTTACTTCTTTTAAGAAAAAATCGTTCACTGAACAAATGTGTACTTATTATTGCTATGGATTGTGCTGTAACTATTCTTGCACAACGTAGTGCACCTAGATACCTAGATGTATGTATTCTTTTAAGAGAGAAAGGTTTGTGCTTTTTTTTCTGCATTCCTTATGTGTTCAAGAACTAGTGACTGTTTTACGTTGTAAATCAATATCCAAAAACTACTTGAAGCCACTGTTGGACTCTTAAATACTGATTATACTGTATATGGGTGCTGCCCAATTACTCTCACTCACTCACTCACTCACTCACCTTCTATACCGCTTTATCCTGTATTCAGGGTCGCGGGGACCTGGAGTCTATCCCAAGAGGCTTAGGGCACGAGGCGGGGTACACCCTGGACAGGGTGCCAATCCATCGCAGGGGACACACACATACACACATTCACACACTATGGTCAATTTGGGAACGCCAATTAGCCTAACATGCATATCTTTGGACTGTGGGAGGTAACCGGAGTACCCGGAGGAAACCCACCAAGCACAGGGAGAACATACAAACTCCATGCACACAGAGACAGGAATTGAGCCTGGAGGTCCAAGGCGACAGTGCTAACCACTACACCACCGTGCCGCCAGGCTGCCCAATTAATCACATAAAAATTTTAATCGTAATATGGACCTGTGCACTCACAAAAAAGGAGGCAATATATTAAAGGTCATAATTCAAAGGTCAAAAGGAATTTATGTAGAGTTTGTCAATAATTTAAGTTTTGAGTTGATAAATAAATATTGCCAAACATCCTCGTAATGAGCTCATTTGTCACAAGTGAGTCAAAAATAATCCACGTTATATTAACTTCTGGTGGCCGCGCTGTCTTATCAGATCTTTCCATTCAAGTCAGCGTTGTGGCAGGTGTAAACGTGTTACAGGAGTTCATTTGCAAGTGCGGTGAATCAAAAATGGATGCCACACTTGTGATCGAAGGGCGTTGTGATCTTGCATGACAATGCATGTCCGCACACTTCTGACCACACTTACGACACTCTACAAAAACACTGAGGTGTTAAAGCATCCACCCTATAATCCTGATCAGACTTTCACCTGTTCGGTCCCCTGAAAGCAGCCCTACGAGAACAAAGATTTACTTCTGTTGAAGAAGTGAAGACACATTCGCACGTTCAGTGTGCATTCGTGGCTCGCAGCTCAGCCTAAAGCATTTTTTATGAGGAAATACGAAAGCTTGTTAAGGGATGTGCAAAGTGTATCGAATAAGCAAGGAGGTTACTTCGACAAAGTATGTATTTTTCTTGAAAAAAATTAATTGGTAAAGGCCTGCTTAAGAGTTGACACACCAACTGTTTTTTTTTTCATGTACGATTTCTGCTGGCATTGACAAAATAAAACCCTTGTCCTTGTCATACTGTTATCTTGATGATTTTTAAGATCTAACGTGCAGCTTTGTTCACTGCTGAGTCATAAAGGTAGAGTAGGCTGGTGCTAATTAACTGTAGTATGAGTTTTGAAACTTCTTTTATCATGCAATTTATTACAAATATTTAGACATCAGTTTCAGTTTGCATAGACAATCATTTAAAAAAAAATTTTTTTTGCATAAAACTACCTGACAGATAAATGCAAATATACTCTCCTTATTTGTGGGATGTTTAATGCGGCTTAGTGGTTAGCACTATCGCCTTGCAAACCCATGGCTGGGGGTTGGAATCTTTTTGTGCGTAGAGTAGCATGGTTTCCCCAAGCATGGTGTGTTTCCCCTGGGTACTCTGGTCTCCTCCCACTGTCCAAAAACATGTTGTGTATGAATACATTACTGGTAATAAATGACGGTTCAAGTATAGATTACAATACAGTGAAACCTCGGATTGCGAGTAACGCGGTTTGCGAGTGTTCCGCAAGACGAGCAAAGATTTTTTAATAAATTTTGACTTGGAAAACGAACGAGCCTTGGTTTACGAGTACCGAGTATCATGTATCACGCATGCGCTTCTTGTTTTCTTGCGGAATTGTGGGTAATCATCTCCCCTGCTGGGTCTTAGTGTCCGTCTCTCACTGGTATAATCAACATCCGTGCATGCATGTACTGTTTACTTTAACACTGTGACCACGTGTGTGTGCGTAAAACATATTTTATTTTGTGTCTGTATGCATGTGTACAGCGCGCGTGTAAAGCAAAAGCAAGTCTCGTTTCTCTCTCTGTATCAGCCTGCCCTTTGTGTCTGTGTGTGCGCATGTCATTGGACACCATGCCACACACACACACACAAGCACACGCACAGAACCCTCCTACTTTCACCTTCACACACACACACACACACACTCTTTCTCTCTGCTCTACGCAGAAACACTGCTCTGTCACGATTCTTTTCACAGGTAAAGTGCAGGTTAATTTGTTTTATTTTTACTTTACAGCAGTGATTCCATTAGTGTTGTCGCTCAATCGAGTGTCATTAGAGAGATTTCTTGTTTATTTTTCAGATAAAACAGTGTTTCAGTTTTGTGTGTGTGTGTGTGTGTGTGTGCGGGCGTGTGTGTGAGTGGAGGAAGGGTAACTGTTTAAGATGAGAAGGGGAGAGGGGAGGGGCACCTTACGTTAGCTTCTCACACACACACACACACACACACACACACAGAGCGCCTGCGGAAACACTTATCGGATTTATTTTTACTTTTAAAGTGCAAGTTGATTTGTTTTATTTTTACATTACATTTTGAGTTAATTATTTTTATGTATTTATTTTATTAATTAATTTTTTGGGGCTGTGGAACGAATAATTTGCGTTTCCATTATTTCTTATGGGAAAATTCGATTTGGTTCACAGGTGTTTTGAAATACGAGCCTGCTTCCGGGATGAATTATGCTCGTAATCCAAGGTTCCACTGTAGAAACATTTTTATACTAATAATATCTAATTTATGCTTAAACAAAATACTATCTGGTATATTGCTGTAAATTTAATGCTACAATTTACTGGTGCTTAATTTAAAATGTCTTTTTTAAATCTCTCTTACTTAAGTCGTAGATCAATGTTTTAACCCGTAAATGTATTCACACAAATAAAAGGCATTAACCAAATATAATTTGAAGGCCTTCTTTTGTCTCATCTTTCAGTCAGATGGGAAACGCTCTATAACCACACCAGCATCATCTGTCTGCTGCCATGACGACGGGCTGCAGCAGCCACTTTCCCGAGGTGTTAATGGACCATTCGGATACTACACCTCTCAGAAGCTCTACGGGACATGAGATTGCTCCAATGGAGAGCTCAGACTTCTGTGAACCCGCCCTTCCAGGAAAAGCTATGGACTCTGAGACAAATCCAGTGACTGAGGAGGCACAGTATTGGAAACACATGGCAGCAAAGGATGGACAACTAATGAACAGTGCAGTATTAGCCAAACAGAGGTATGGACCGGGACCTGTAAAACTGGAAATTTGCGCAAAATGCAAAAAGATATACAATAAAAGGATTTTTTTTATTGCTATAGTAGGAACATTGCAATCCTTGCACACGTCTAGTCGAACCCAAGTAACCAGTGAAGCGTTTTGTCTTTACTTTAAAACCTTTAAGCTAAAAAAACATATAGTGTAGCTTTTTTTTTGTTAGCTGTATTTATATCTGTTTAGAACACATAATGAATAACACATTCAGATTCGGTTATTTTAATTTATGCAATTTGCAAATATCAAAAGACAACAATTGTAGTTCAGTGTTTCTTTCGTGTTTGGAGATAAAAGTGATGAGACACCAGCATGTTGGCATTTTGTGTTTAATGACATGAATGAACAGTATGTTAAAAAGCTCATCTTTTTTGGAAGCTTTATCTCAAAGCAACTCGCAAATGCTGTCAGAGTCCAGAGATATCTGACCACATGAGCACAATAAATGAGCTCTAAATTTAGATCTTCGATTAACAGGTCTGACAGCCGCTTTGTTATGCACATCCCTAGCATGTGCATCAAAGTCCAGGCCCAGATATCCTTCCATGGCTCCTCCCCAAACACACCAGTGCCCTCTGCCAGCCTCAGCTGCCTCAGCTGCCACAGCTGAGAAGGGTCGGTGTCGATGATTGAAAAAAAAAAGATTGCAAACCTGTGCCCTAAGACCAGACTGGCACACTGCTGTCAGGTCACAGTCACTTGTACGGCATGTCCTTGTGTCTGTCTATGTAACTATGTAAAGTGTTGGAATATTAGTCATTCTTTACGCTCATAATGAAGTGTTCACAGTAGTTACAGTAATATGTACGGAAAGTATCACATATCATGCCAGTACCATAACAATTACATTTGATTTATGTTTTGTTGGTGAAAATGATTAAAAATCACACATTAAAAATAGATCAAGACCAAGAAAATGCCTTGTGTTTCTGAGAAACCCTGACTTTCATTAGGATATAGACGATAGAGAGAATATTCTAATGTTTTCAAACATCAAAATTTGAGTACAATTTTAAAGTACACATTAAAGATATGGGAAAAAATCATGAAGTTTCAATTATGAATCACGATTCTTTTGCGTGTTGATGCATGTAACAAGTTTTCATTGCAATAATACAATAAAGATCATAATTCGATCGACCAGTGACCAGAATTGGCTGTTTTTCAGTTTGATCACAAACAATTCAAACAACTTCTACATGTAACTTTTTCAGTTTGCAGGTGAAATAATTGAGGATTTGTGACAATAAGGCGATAAAAATGCTATTAGTGGTGGAAACCACAACAGTTACTAGAACAATCTTCAATGCCAGAACATTAAAGGACAATACAGCATTAGTGTCCCTTTTTAAGGTAAACCAGTTTTAAATATTGTGTAAAAGTGTATGACTTGTTCTTATTGGTGCTCTTTTACACAGTTGTCCTTAAAGATCCTTATTGTTCTATGGCAGCGTCTAATAATGTCTGTTAATATCTAGGAGCAGCGTTTCCATTTATCAGAACAATAAATCTGACGAATAAATCCAATCTAACTTCCAATCTAAGACTTATTGTTGTGTCTGTAATAAATGTATGTGTTTTTGTAATGAATAATGATTTTAAAATACTGTATTATGTTATAGAAGTGCCATAGATGTTTTTAAATCATAAGGTGATATTCAACTATAAAATAATAGATTGCTGCAAAATTGATTATTTTCCATTAATCCCACACCGTGCAGTTGTTAACTTTTTGTAGATTTTTCCAGAAATTATGTTTTTTTTTTTTGACGGACATGCACTTTTTTACAGTGATAGATATTGTAAGGTTGTGGAACATCCACGAGACAAGTTAGTTCCTGTTATCGCTTACACTATGGGTGCAACAAACAGTTGTTTTCTCACCAACCTTTAATTTTTCTCTTGAAGTTAACAAGATTGAAAAAGTGTAACTATTCATGTTACTGAGAAACCAGAAAGCGCTGCTGTGTTGTTCATCAAAACACTTATCCCAGGAGACTTACAAAGCACCGATACTTGTACTGTAAATGTCTTCATGAAGAAAAATCTACAATATTGCAAATGACACATTTGCCTTCAATTGCGAATTGCCAACATCTTTACTCATTTATTGTTGCCCTTGAATGATGATGCAGCATGTCTAACATTCAGGTTGCTATAAAAGAGTTGCTACCATTGAATCAGAACCAGCAGGATTTAAATTACAGACAGGAATACTGTCAGAGCTGTGGTTATGGAAAATGAATCAATACCTTTTGTCTAATCAGAATGAATCACTCAGCAGCACTGTTGTGTAAAGTGCACAACTTAATGTAACACAATGCGTATCAATTGCATTAACACTATCAAATTGTTGTATTGTATTAATATTTGTAAGACAGACCTGATGTTTAAAGCATCCGCATTTATTCTGCCTTCAGTGCTCTAGTGGAGAGACCCATGTGTAGGATCTGCCATGACGGAGGGGGACAGGAGGAGCTGCTGTCCCCGTGCGAGTGCGCAGGGACGCTGGGGACCATCCACCGCAGCTGCTTGGAGCACTGGCTCTCGGCCTCCAGCACCAGCTTCTGTGAGCTCTGCCATTTCCAGTTCAGCGTGCAGCGCAAGGCCCGACCTCTCCTCGAGGTACACTTGCCTTTAGCGATACTCGCACCACTGCACAGACCTTGTAGCCTTGTGGTTAACAAGATGACACTGTTTCTCATTTGGCTGTGAAAATAAATGCGACTGGGGATATGAAAAGGGAGAAACACCAGCTATTTTACACAACAATGTATTTCACTAGTTGCAGTTTGTGTTGTCTGTCTGTCTGTGACAGAGGCATAAAAGAAAGAGAGGAAGAATGTATGTCTCTGTTGTGTGTGAGAGAGACTAGAGGCTTTGTAATGCACAGATGGAATGTGATGGTTGTGTGCAGACAGGGAAAGGGAGATAGTATACCTTGAAGTCAAAACCAACAAAACTGTTTCCTCATTGCGGATTCATGGATAATCTCGGACTTCGCTAATGATTAATTTGATTAAATAATCTATTCAAATTCGATAGCACTTTTGAATCAGCCAAGCCAACCAGCCCACACTTCCTGAAATCTGTAAATGATCGAGCCTCCCACAGACAAATTTCCAGAGTAATGAGAAGCCTAATATGCTGATTAACTTCCTAGTGTTAAAGATCCCAAAGCTAAGATAAAAGCTTTCTGAATCTGAACGCATAATGTGCTCATTAAGTCCCCATTTCCATTTATGCGGAATAAGATGAATTGTCTAGCGGGCAGAGCTTAAACGAGAGGCACAGGGCTAATAACACAGGCTCGCTAGCTTCTCCCTGCTGCGTGTCTGTGTCAGGTTACCAGAATGCATAATTGCAATGCAGCACGGCTCTGCTCGGCCTATTTGTTAAGCATCTGCTTCCTAGTCTCTGCATATTCGCATGCAGTTAATTACACCCACTGTGACAGAAGGCAACCCGCAGCAACATTTTGCATAAATGCCTAATTTTACTTTTTTTTAATTTAATTTTATTTTTTTATTTATTTTTACGAAAGTACATGAATCGTTTTCCAGCTGCAGGAATCGTCTGCACATATCGCAGCAAGAAATCTATGGTTTATGAAATATTAAAAGGCTATTGGCGGCACGGTGGTGTAGTGGTTAGCACTGTTGCCTTGCACTTCCAGGGTCCGGGTTCGATTCCTGGCCAGGCTCGATTCCCGTCTCTGTGTGCATGGAGTTTGCATGTTGTCCCCGTGCTTGGTGGGTTTCCTCCCACAGTCCAAAGAT
>JAOVVA010000009.1:4046075-4056724 GCA_028565275.1 Leiocassis micropogon | reverse complement strand
GCCTCTCTCATCTTTTTAAGTGGGAGAACTTGCACAATTGGTGGCTGACTAAATACTTTTTTGCCCCACTGTATCTCAGACATTAAGCTTTTATTTTTCCATTTTTTCCTTTTGGATATTTTTCAATTTAAAGTCGTCGAGTATTCGGTTCCCACCTGTTCTCTGTGTGCTTGGTGAGTTTCACCCGGTTACTCCGTTTCCTCCCACAGTCCAAAGACATGCAAATTAGGTTAAATGCCATTCACAAATTGCCCAGTGTGTGTGTGTGTGTGCCCATGCCCTGCAATGGATTGGCACTCTGTCCAGGGTGTACCTATCCCAGGAGACTTCTTCCAATTTCCTGTTGGGATGTTAATTCGTTCGTTCATTCTTTGTTTCTTTTTGTCTTCCTTTCTTTATACCGCTTTTCCTGTACAGGCTTGCAGGAAGCCTGGAGCCCATTCCAGGTACATGAGACAGGGTACACCCTGAATGTATGGAGGCAGATCGGTCTCATAAATAAGTGTTTATAAAGATGATAAACTGGTTAACTGTGTTATTTTCGGCGAAATTCATTAATGAAGCATTATGAAATAAATATTCTCAAAAACAAATTCTCAAAAACACACACACAAATCCAGCGATATTCACACACGTAAGTCGATTTTCACATGCACAGCCCATGATGCACTCGTAAATTTTAAACATTCAAAATTTTTTCACAGTTGTACATATGTGAATTGTATATTACGAATATGTATATTTTTTTATGCACGTGAATGTGTTTTTTTGTGAATATAATTTTTTTTCATGCACGTGAATTGGGTTTTATGCATGTGAATTGGGTTACGCACGTGAACATCGTGTTTTTTGCGTGAATTATTTATGAGACCGATCTGCCTCCATATTGAATGGGGTGCCAGTTCATTAAAAGGCACACAAGCACAATCATACTCACACACTTACACACACACTATAGGGAATTTGGAAACGGCAATTAGCCTAATCTGCAGTTCTTTGGACTGTGAGAGGAAACTGGTATACTAGAAGGAAACCCACCAAGCACAGGAAGATCATGCAAACTCCACAGATATAAACTCGAGGCAGGATTTAACCCCTTACCCTTGGATGAGCAAGGCTACCATGTACTTGAGTTATCAATGAGACAAATGTTGGAATATATTTTGACCTGGTTTCTGCTTCCTTCTCATTTAATGAGTTTAAGGACCTCTTTCAAGGATAAAGGAATCTTGAGATTGTATGCAATCTCAAGATTCCAACAAAGTCAATGTTTTTGTGCACATATAGTAGATAGGATAAGGGATGTTGGAGCCAGCTTGCTTGCATGACTGTCAAAAAAGCCCAGAATCGTCCTTTTGATCCAGAACAGCAAGAGAGAAATCATGGTTCTAACTGCAGAGAACAAGCACCTGGCTGAAGGCCATTTGAAACCACTATGCAGCTAGGGTCTACCACTCATTAAATAGCCATCTCAGGCCAACCATATTTACAGGGGACTGTACATTAGCATCTGGAAGAAATGATTTTCATGAAAAGAGCCTACAGCCATACCTGTCCCGAAAAGTCCATCCACTGTTAACCTTGACAGTATTTTTTACATGATAGTTAAAAAAAAACAGATCCAGTATCCCTTTAGTACATCAGTTGTAAATTAGGGTTTTAATGTGCAACCGCTTGTCACTGAGTTGGTAGCCTCAAGATACGTCTGTACCTGTACTGTTATTTATTTGAGAAGAACATCATTTAAGTACATAATTTGACAAGCATGAAGTGACTGATCACTCCAGAAACGTTGACTACAATATGTCTACTTTTATTTTTGGAGAAGGTTTTTCTCCATTCCATCTAATGGCCCTGAAATGTGGTGTCCTGGAAGAGTTTCCAGTCAAACACAAACAAAGCCACTTTTGTGTACCAGGTGTTATGAATGAGAATGTTTGAAAGCCACTGCCTATAAGGGTACATTGGATTAGGCCTTGGTGAATGAAAATTGGATGTGTAAAGGACCTTTCTTTCATGGTGTGTACTCCTGTTGCCAAAATCCAGCTGGGTTGTAACACCAGACAGTGCTGATGGAAAATAAATAATAATAAAAGTGGATAAATGAAGCTTATTCAAGCAATTGATATTGCCTTCTGACCTTGAACAGCAGTGCACTCATTAGGGACGGGAATCACCAGAGACCACCGATACAACATCTTAATGCGTAGGTGTCGATTCGATTTCTATAGTGATTCTGTTATTAATACGTTTCTATAAATATCCTGATTCAATACACTTTTTTATTTTGTTACAATTCCAAACAAACTGCTCCTACCACAAAGGATGCTACGCTGCCAGGTAGCTACACCACCTGTGGGATTATGGAGGAACTGCAACATTTTACCACCTCAAATGCAAACGAATAAATTAAAAACTAATTTTACAAAATGATTTTTGAGTTAGAGTGGTGATGCTTGAATTCCCACATAAAAGAATCTAGCAATCGTGTTATCCTTGTCTGATGCTGTTGCTAGTTCCTATGACATCTCATATATTGCAATATATTATATCACTTTTAAGTGTAATAGTGTATAAAAATGTACTAAATTTAGTGGATGGAGCAATTTAGACAAGCCCTTTAGGATCTTTTTAAACTGCCTTGAATAATATTGCATTTTACATAGCCCTACTTTAACAAGGTCTTTTACTTCATATATAGGTGCATATGCGCTTGGGTTTTGGAGCAGCTTTAATATAGGAACATATGGGAAAGCTTCATCTACCCATGAGACCCATTATTCTGTACAGAAGATGAGTGTTTAGCACTCGAGTGGGCACTTGACTTTCTGAATTTTTTTTATTTTTATTTTTCATCTGACTTGTTGGTCAAATTAGGTTTCCTATGCCGAGTGAGTGAAAGCTCTGGCTTGAGGATGCTAGTGGATTACAGCATTTTACCATGCACCAATTTTATGGCATGCCATCAGTTTGTTGTCTAAATATGGTAAGCTATATGCAGTCAGATTTAGATTCCTGGTGAGTAAGTTTTTAATTTGTAATCTGTTGTAATTGTAGTGCATTTTTGTCACTTTGTGTTCTGATGGTGAAAACCCATAGTGGTGGTCTTTCAGATGCTCCCGGCAAGGGGTCGCCACAGCGGACGATCCGGTCAACACTTACAAGCTTGGCATAGGTTTTTACGCTGGTGTCCTTCCTGATCTAACCCACCCGTTTTATCCGGGCTTGGGACCAGCACTGCATCCAGTGGCTAGGGTTTGGGCACTGGCTGGGAATCGAACCGGGGTCTTCTGCATGGCAGGCGAAACACCTACCACTGCTTATTTAAGAGGCAGTATGATGGTTTAGTGGTCAACACTGTTGTCTTGCACCTCCAGGGTTGGGGGTTTAAATCTTGGCTTTGGTCTGTGTATGTTTAGGTTTGTGGGCTTCCTCTAGGTACACCGGTTTCCTCCCACTGTTAAGACATGCAGCATCGACTAATTGGTGTTTCCAAATTGCTTGTCTGTGTGCATGTGATGGGTTGTCATCCCATCCTTGTGCCCTAAGATACATGGGATAGGCTCCAGGCCCACTGCAACTCTAAGTGTTATTAAAAAAAATGGGTTTATCTGAAAAATAATAGTTAATAGTCTTCCTAATACAATACGTTATAATAAGCTTTGTTTTAGGGATCTACATAGAACTTTTCAGCTTTGGTTTGCTGAGTAAATTATTTATTTTGGTCCCAGTAATATTCTTTACTTAGCATGTTAAACATTTATAGACTTCCTTTGGGGTTTTCAGGAACCATGTCAGACAAAGTAATGGTGACCACTGAACATAAAATGTGGTTTTGTGTAAGAGACTAAAACCACTTTAGTTTTATTTTTTCATGTCCATGTTCTTGCTCAGAGATCAAACCATGATTTCTAAAATCCAAATAGTATAGATTTGTAAAACATCTGTTTCTAGTTACTGACATTTTGCAACAATCGACATGATTAACAAAAACGTTTATTAGAAGGAACCTCAACTCTGATGTCTTTCCTGTCCTGTTATGCTAATTAATAAACATATGAGTTATATCTGTTTTGTCTGAGCATAGAAATCAGCAAACTGTGCTCTGGGATCAGGATTGTTAGGGATAATAATAACTGGTTTATAATAACAGAAATATTCAGGATGTGATGTGGTATGGGCTTCCTTCCTTTCTGTTTTCTCCACTTTTTTTAAAGTTGGTGGTTGGAGACTTGAAAAAAATCTGGCCGATACTATATGTATTTAGGCAGTAAGAACTCTTGATTAGTTTTAATTTTTGAGAGCCTTGATGAAAACAGTTTCTTCGTTTTGATTCTGAATTTTTCACTTCTGCCCTCCCACACAAGGAAATAACTTCATATTTTCCCACACCCAAGTGTCTGCTCATTTTCGTCTTTACTCTTCAGTCAATTTTGTCACGCCATATTTTTAGATTGCAATCAGATGTTCGAGCATAGTTGAAGAGCCCTTGAGACAAAGTTCCCGCATGTGTAGCTGCCAGCTATAATTAGATCTTGCTTACTAGAGCTTACTGATGTGCAAATAAACAAAGGTTGCAACAGCTGTTTACTTACTGATTGATGGCTGTAGTGGCTGATTGCTAGTTGCATTCAAGGTTAAACATACAACATGTGATGCGTGTTATTTATGTACAGGGAAAAAAGCACAAAGTGCCTCATTAGACCTCCCTGTGCTTGGTTGGCCTTTCATACCCAAGCATTGTGAAAGATCTAACCTCTTCCCATGATCTTCTGTTACAGGTGTCTCTCAGGTACCACTGCCGTCTGTACAACGAATGGCGTCAAGCTAATCAAAGAGTGGTGCTTCTGCTTCCCAAGTCCCACAGCGAGTTGTTAGGAAATCCGTCAGTGACAGGCCTGCTGAGCGTAAAACGACCGTCCAAAGAATCTATAGTGTGACTGCGTTTTTTTCTACTTGAACTATAAATGCGTGTACAGAGGACTATCCTGAGAGGAAAGGCCAAGGACTGAGTGAAGAAACAGTGACGACACTGATTGTCCTGTTTAATTTGAAAAATGCTACTGAGGAACTATGGACGTGTTTAAAGGAAACCATTTGCTTGTGGACTTTATGTTAGCAAGTTTGCTAACGTTAATTCTGGATGGACTATTTACTACAATTTGTCTTGTTGATTACACAACAGTATGAATCTGTAACTTTTTATGTTTTGTTTCTTGACTTTTGATTTTTTTAGGCAGATGTAGGATAAGTCTGCTACAGATTCATTTATTTCTGGGAGAAACTTGCTCACTTTCTGTCATTCTTTTCTTTCTTTTGGTTATAAGTTTCTTACTCGAAAAGGAGACTTTGTAATTTGTAAATGTAATATATATAATGTTGTTAGGTAAGTGTTGTACAGTAATGGAATCTGCAATATGCACCGATCAGCCATCACATTAAAATCACTGACAGGTTAAGTAATTTACATGAATTATCTCATTACAGTGGCATTCCATAGGGCTGGTGTATATACGGTAGCAGGTGAACATTCAGTTTTTGGAGCTGGCCAAAGGAAGCAATGTGATGCTCTAAGCAATGTTCTTCTGAAATTACCACCTATGTAAAAATTGTAGACCAAGTACAACCCTCATGGCAACAGTATTCCCTAATGGCAGGGGCATCTTTCAGCAGGATAATGCAGCATGCCACACTGCAAAGCATGTTCAGGAACAATTTCAGGAACATGAAAATGTGTTCAAGATGGTAACTTGGCTTTAAAATTCCCAAAATCGCAACAAGTCCTATCGATGGAGGCCCAACCTTACAAGATTGAAGGGATTTCCTGCTAACATCCTGGAACCAAACGCCAGTTCTTGTGGAATTCATGCCTCTACAAGATCAAGGCTGTTTTGACAGCACCAATGGGACATATTTAATATTAAAAAGGTGTCTGATGTCTGGTGCCTTTTAATGCTATGCCTGGTCAGAGTTTGCATTTTCCATTGTAAATTTTCAAGTTATAATTTGTGCTGAAGTATCTCAATATCAGTAAAATACCACATCAGGGGAGATTTTTAATTAACCTTACAGCCTTTGTTATGGTTTCGAGTGTTTGATCTGATAATAAATGTCACCTAATAACTGTAATAGCTTAACATACTTATGATTTAAATCAAGTTAAACACTAAAAAAAAAAACTACTTCCTCCCACTTGACAAATTTGTATACAATGCTAGTGCTTAAAGACCAATTTTTAAAGAAAAATTATATTTAGATGACATTTTTTTTTCTTCTCACAGTCACTGGCCGAGGAATGAAGCTGAGGACGAGATGAGTAATAAAAATTATTTCAGTTTCTGTGAGGGGGTGAAACGGGTGCCTAAGCATGTTGCTAGTCTTGATTCTTATGGGAATAACTGATATCACTGACACATTCGGGCCTGAGTCAAACTGTCTTAAAAAATCAGCTAAAAGAAAATATGACGTTTTTAAATCAGTCATCATGAGAAAATGAACACTATTCTCACCTGAGAAGTGAACAGTTTCTACAAGCTAAAGCTAATTATAGGAAACTAAAGTACTTATACCAAGATAAAGGAATTTAGCTTTCTATGTTTGGACTATATAAACTTCCAGAAAAAGAAAAAAAAAAACTTTCAGAAAATGAGTTGTTAATAAATTTTGATAGTTACCCAATTTGGTTTAAGAATGTTTGTTTTTCCTCTTATTAAACACCATTGTAACTGCCCTAGCAGTGTCCCCCTGTGACAACGTAGCATACATCCGCTAACCTCTCACAGAATACAGACATACAGCATCAACCAAGCACATTATATACACATTTACTCAAAACTAAAAATTATTTCTTTTTTTTCTTTGGTGGCCAAAAGTATTGAAACAAAAGTGAAATTCAAAGCTTAAATTACCTTCTTAATTTTTATTAAATAATGACAATCCAGATAACAAGAATAATTTGTTATTTTATGCAATGAAATTGCTGTAAAACAATCCGATGGTTTTCAGCTCCGATCCTGGTGGAGCCCCTGCCCTGTATAGTTTAGTGCTTTCTCAGCTCCCAGCACACCTGATTTAACTAATCAATTAATTAATAGCTTTTTCTTAATTGAAACAGATGTGGCCAAGCAGGAAAAAATATGCAATACTATGCTCCAGGAATAAGGTTGAGAACCACTGCAACAATCAATATTTAGTATGAAGTCCTTGATTCTTCAAAAACTCCTAGATCCGGCTGGGCATAAAGTCAAAAGGACGTCTGCGGCATTTCATTGCACAATCCGTGCCTGTTTGATTGCTTCTTGAAGATCATGTAGGTAGATTTGCCACAGAGGTTTACAATTCACTTTTGCAATTCATTAGGTTTTAGCTTCGGAAAGCAAAAGTCCTGTCGCATAGTTGTTCCATGCAGATTCGAATTAGCAAAACTCTTCAGCCAGATCTCATTAGTGACATCACTTGTCTGGTGCACAGGGAGAACTATAATACCTGGCATATGTTGTCTTAATACTGTCGGCCACCACCGTGAGGATGTATGACCTTCTAAACAGAAAAAAATAACCAATTTCTCCTTATAGTGCTCTTAAATCATAGGTAGGAAACATGTAGAAACTGTAGAATTACACAAGCGGAATGGATTTTAATCAAATTTATGGTTTATAGGAGGGCATAGAGGATGGCTTTTAGGGATATAACAAGTACAGTGTCTGCAGTGTTCTTTTGAGTTTATCATACTTATGATTTAAATCAAGTTATACAAAATGTATTATAATAGTTGAGAGAAAGTGAAGAATGGGAATCAAAATGGATAATGTAGAACATTTAACAGATGTACAGACACCTCTGCCAAGAAAACTTTGAACATCACTTTCTAAATGGATATGAACCCTGTAACAGTTTGCTGGCTGCTTTTTCCTTCATATCAGTTGCATTTGCTTTGTACAGCATTTTAATAATATGCATTGTCACAAAGCGGCTTCATAGAAATCCAGAGGTAGAATTATTTTTAGATCCCTAATGAGCAAGCCAGGCCGCATGAATGCTGCTGAAGAAAAACTCCCGAGACGACATGAAGAAACATCGAGAGCAGGAGAACTTGATTTAAAAAGAAAACTCATCCTCATTGGTGTGACACCGGATAGTGGGATCATAAATAATTACTCTGTTACATTTGTATGCTATGAATTCAAAACAGCTCCAAGTGCGTTAAAGGGCTTTTAAAGATAAGCATCATAGTCTTTGTAACAACGTAGGTCCTTAGGTTTAAGTGCTTAATGTGTTGAAATGAATTCCTTATTCCATTTTCCACTACGAAAGTAAGTGTAAGATGAAGACTCGTGACTTTTTTAACGTAATTAAATTTTAAATGCTTTCTACATGACACCGTTCCATTACTTTACCTCCACCAGTAACAAGCATTTGAATCCTGCAAAGAGTTACTGCCAATAATGCAGTTTCAACTAAAGATCATACAATTATCATAACCCCCCCCCTCCCCCATGCTGGTTCCCAAATTCATCTCAGATGAGCTCTTACTGCAAGGAAATCGCTAATGAGACCCTCCTGGAGTAAAACAGACGTTCCTCTTTAAACTTAGGAATGTGCCACCTGCTCATCTCAGCTGTAGTGCAATGTGTCCAGTCCATTAACACGAGTGTGGAGGGTATTTAGCTCCATCCAGGCTGTAATGTTTATAATCTTTTTGTTTCCTGCCAATAGGTAACTTTTTAATGGAAAAAGTTACCCCTTGAAAATAGCCAGGCAACATAATGACTACATTTAATGACATTTAAATTAGTGACGTTTAATTACACATGATAGACCCAAAAATGAGATTGTACCTTGGTTTATTCAATGTGAGCACAATCAAGTTTGGTAAACATGCATTAATGGTTATATATGTCTCTGGAAGGAATTTGCTTAAGGCGGCACGGTGGCTTAGTGGTTAGCACTGTCGCCTTGTACCTCCAGGGTCCGGGTTTGATTCCTGCCTCTGTGTGCATGTTCTCCCCATGCTTGTTTGGTTTTCTCTGGGTACTAATTCAGGCAGCTAAGGCTCTAGGTTGTTGGTTTTGGGAACTGAGGATCCTGGTTCGAGCCCCGCTGTTGGTGGATTGCCACACTCCATACTACCCAGACACTGCATGCAGTACCCAACAAGCGTGGATATAGAGGATGTACTGTAGGTTGCTCAGGAAAACCTGTGCCAAGTTGTTGACTAACAACAACTCTGGTTTTCTCCCACAGTCCAAAGGTGTTCCCCAAATTGCCTGTAGTGTGTATGTGTGTGTGTGCCCTGCGATGGCCCTGGTTGGCACACTGTCCAGGATGTACCCAACCTTGTGCCCTAAGTCTCCTGGGATAGGGTCCAGGTACCCAGCCACCCTGTATAGAAGATGAGTGAGTGAGTAAAATACATAACACACAAAATTAAATTACTATTGCACTAGGTCAATATATAAAATTTAGCTAAGAAATACCAAGGTCAATTTCTCTTATATGTACTGCTCAGAAAATAAACTGATCACTTGGGGAGCATTCAAGTCAAACCAGGATTAAGTGTTTCCTTGTGGGGTTTTTGTTTTTTGTAGGTACACTACCAGTTACAATTTCAAACATATCTTTTAATTCCATGGTCTTTTCCGATATTTCTTTCTTTCTACATTCTAAAACAATGCAGAAGACATCCAAAATGTGCGATAATCGCCTTTGAATATTTGATATTGAGATGTGTCTGCTAGCACTGTTCTTGCAAGAACTATAAGGCTGACCTCCGTGTCTTAAAATAACATCCGACTTTTTGTTGCTAATTAATTACCTAATGCCATATGGGTCATTTCACCATTTTGGAGGAAGAAATAAATAAAAAAAACAGTACTGTTCTAGATTGTAGAAAATGAATCGGAACTAGTCTCCAAACCCTTGATTGGTGTGTCCAAACTTTTGACTGGTTCTGTATGTTTCAACCACACAACCCATAATGGCGCAAATCTAAGCTACATCATGGTGTAAACCTCCTTGATGCAATTCTAAAATCAGCAAAGCCTCAGTGGGGATGTACTTGATGACAAAAGACTAGTCCTGCTTAATTATCTGTCCTTGCCCCTGTTTGGATCTATTCCAACACTTAATTAGTTTATCTGCTGGTTAATAATTCTATACAAATTCTATGAACATTTTAAAAACTCGTTCTTAAAGACTCATAAGAATCTCAAAAATGCACAGGCAGACTAATAGACAGATCTCAGAGGGAAAACACCACATACCACCTAGTGGATTTTCATCATTTTTTATTGAGTTTTACAAATAATTCCATACATAAGAATAGTAGAACAGAAATAAGAATTAAACTAAAATATAAAGAATATCGTCCACATTCTGCAAATATTTAAAAATAGAATTACTTTCTCATTTTTATTAACATACATACAAACAACCAATTACATACACCAATGAAAGAATCATTAACCAATGATTAAGTAAAAATAAATAAATAAATAAATAAATACAATAATAACAGTAAAAAAAAGAAAAAATATATTATTAATAATAATAATAATAATAATAATAAT
Organism: Leiocassis micropogon; assembly: GCA_028565275.1. Taxonomy (NCBI): domain Eukaryota; kingdom Metazoa; phylum Chordata; class Actinopteri; order Siluriformes; family Bagridae; genus Leiocassis; species Leiocassis micropogon. Next base: position 4,046,156 of record JAOVVA010000009.1, on the reverse strand, counting down.
AAATAACAACGGGTGATGCTGTTTTCCTCTCACAGCCGGAGGCACAGAGAGAGCTGATTGGCCGAGCTCTCTCAGGGGGGA
>JAOVVA010000009.1:4015495-4045975 GCA_028565275.1 Leiocassis micropogon | reverse complement strand
GGTTCGGAGGAAACACGGGATAGTCTTCGCCCTCCCGACTGAGTGGTAGTAGTAGCCTTAATGTGGGAGCCCCCTAGAGAAATTTGGGGGGAAAAAAGTCTAAAAATAAATAAATAAATAAAAAATCAGGTGCACACAACAAGCTTAAAATATTTGTATACCTTTTTGCTCAGGAAATTGTATAAAAAGATTCCACACACTTTCAAACTCTGCTGCATTTCCCTTAACTAAGTAAGTTAGTTTTTTCTAGTGTCATACAAGTTGTCATCTCCCTTATCCAATATGTTTTGGAGGCATGTTCATTTTTTTCAAAGAAAGGGCTATCATGTTTCTGTGACTGTTTTGGTTTAACAATAAAGTCATGTGGATATATACAGTACCTAAAATACAGTTTTGCTTGGAAAGGCACTTTTACACCAACAATTTGAGACATAACCTGAACAATCATTTCCAGTACTTTTTTAAATTATTGAACAGTCCCATACACAGTGAAGAAGAGTACCTTTTTCTGTTAAACATTTAATACATGTATCAGGAATGTCAGGGGACCAACGACTCAATCCAGCTGGGGTGATATAAGTTTCTCATTAGCCATTTGTGTTGTAATTATTTCATTCTAGTATTAATTGTTTGGTTTTGAGCTTTTAGACACGTCGTTTCCCAGTCGATTTCTTCTTGTAAGTCTAATCTCCATGCCTTGAACCTATCAATAGAAAATAGAAGGTTGTGAGTAGACATTCAAGCTGTATAGAAAATAGAAATCTGGCCTTTCCCCTTAATATTTAGCAATGTAAGGTTGAGCAGACCAATAATATCATAAGTTTTGGAGCCGTAGTCCTCCCCTTTCACAAGGCAGGTATAAGAACCTAAGCCTCAGTCCAGATTTTTTGTTATTTCATATGAATTAGAAAAAAAATACTATTCAGCTCATTGAAAAATACCTTTGGTAAAGGAAGGGGAATAAAAGGAAGGGTAAAAATGTTGGTCAAATATTCATTTTAATCATATTTATACAGCCAATCACTGAAATGGGCATCATCATCCACTGATCTATTAACTCCTTAGTTTTACTTTACTATAGTTTGAAGGAACTATTACAATTTTAGGGGTAATTTTAACACCCAAATAAGTGAATCCCATCTATATTGGGTTAATAAATTAAGTTTTTATAACTGGATTAGCTCTTTCTTCCTTATTCCGAAAAAAATATTGAAGATTTTGTGTTATTAATGTTGCATCCAAATCTCCCAAACAGTTCAATCAGGTGTGTTAAATTTGGAATGCTGACAGATACTGTAGGTTTGTTAAAAAAAAAAAAAGGATTATATCAGCATATAAAGATATTCTATGTTCCTGTCCCCCAATCTGAATACCTGATATGTTTCTGTGATCCTATTGCCATGACTAAAGGTTCTATGGCCAATATTAATAACAACGGTGAAAGAGGGCATCCCTGGCGAGCAGAATTAAAAAATTTTATTATTTGTTCTAATGTTGGCTATTGGGTTAGTGTAAAGAATTTGAATCCATTTAAGAAAGTTCTGTCCAAGTCCGAATCTGGTCAGAGCCTTAAATAAGTACAATATGGCCATTCTATTCGATCAGCGTCTAATGAAAACAGTGCTGTATCTTTGGTATTTGATTTTTCCAAATTGGAATGTAAGAATCTAATCTCTTTGATAAAGCTTTACATAATATTTTTATATCTGACCCAAGAAGGCTTACTGGTCTGTAGGAAAAGCATTCAATGGGAGGTTTGTCTGGTTTTAAAATTAAAGTTATTGTTGCAAGCCTTAGTGAAGGTGGAAGTGTTCCGTTTTGCTAAGATTCATTATACATATTTGAAAGTGGGATTATTCATTTATTCTGGAATATTTGATAAATTTCAATCGGTAGGCCGTCAGGGCCTGGTGTCTTACCGCTATTAACGTTTTGAATAGCCTGCGAAATCTCATTCTCAACTCTAATTCTGTTTTTGCATCTTCTGTTAATGTTGGAAATTGAAATTGATCAAGGAACACATCACTTTCTTCTGAGGCTTGGGATCATTCTGATTTATATAGATGTTTATAAAATTCTTTAAAGGTATCATTAATTTCCTGTGGATCTACTGTTAAATGACCCGAAGAACTTTTTATGCTATTGATTGTTCTATTAGACGACATTGAAAAAAAAAAAAATAAATAAAAAAAAATTATCCATGCCAAGAGTTTCCCAGCCTTTTCTCCCTGATCATAGTAGGATTGTTTGAGCCATAATAAACCTTTTGCAGCATTATTAATAAGACAGTTTATTGTACTTAGCTTTATAAGTAACAGGTCTCTTTGCATTGATGGGTCATCCTTCTGATTAAGTTTGTTCTCTAATAATTAGTTTTTCTATAGTTACCATCTCTATTTTTTGTTTTTTAGATTTGAAGCTAGTGTATCTATTTCACCTCTAATGTATGCTTTAAATGCCTCCCATCTTATGCTGGCACTAGTTTCATCTTTATTTAATTCAAAGTAATCCTCTATTTTACATTCCACAAATTCAACAATTTCTGGATTCTCTAGACACCACACTGGAAACCTTCAGTTGGGGAGTTTCTGAACGTTTTTTTTTTTCATATGTAAATTAAGAGATGGTGCATGGTCACTTATTACTACGTCAGTATGATGCTAATCTGTTATCTTAGATAAGAGTTCTCTAGAAACAAGATATCAAGCCGAGAACGGGATTTGGCTATACTTGAAAAACAGGAATATGCCATTTTATCAGGGTTTTGCTCTCGCCATATTTCCACCAAATTCATTTCTACAATATACTGATTTAATAATTTCCTGGTTTGTGCCAAGTGTCAGAACCTGTAGAACGGTCAATTGTTGGGTTTAACGTACAGTTGAAATCTCCAATTAAATGAAAGCCATTAAGGGTGGACAGTGTAAGAAAGAAAGAAAAAAAAATTGGGGATTATCTTGATTCGGACCATACATACTGACCAGATTTAACAAAAGAGAGGATACTCCCTTGGGCAATTACATATCTTCCTGCTGGGTCTTGATTTTTTTATTTATCAATTTGAAGCGGTATTTTTCTATTAAACAAAAATTTAAAAAGACATTTGTACATAGAATTTAAATGTTTAAGAAAAAGAAAAGGCACACAGGATAGATAGAAAATACAACAAAATTTTATTTTGCCTTACAAACTGTAAAGGTTTAGAGCAAAAGCATGCAAGTGACATGAAAGACAACCCACAATTCTACTCAAGGTTAAGATACTCAAAATAAAAGTATAAGACTATTCATAGTTAGATAAGATGGACAAACTGGCATAAAATAACAATCACATCCACCCAAGGCTAATTCTTGAGAGGGAATTAGATATAAATGAACCCATTATGCCCTGCTGCTTTAGTGTCTCACCATGAGAGATGGTGTGTAGTCAATTTACAGACTGCTTCCATAAACTGCTGTAAATTACAGTAGCTCAAGAACATTACACATCTCATGCTTCTTCTTAATCTTGTCAGTTAAACATATTTGCATGAGGGCATTTTTCCTCAGTGCAAGACAGAAGCCTGGTATTTTCAAGAATGGGGGAAAAAACTGACACTGCACATGATTAATCAAGAGTCAAAAGAAAGTAGTCCAATGAAGCCTCTTTGACTTGAAACAAATGTGACTATACTGCCACCTTGCGGCGCATTGCCGTTTTAACAGTCCTGGATCTTAAACAATAGGATATATCCAATAACCCTCCATTTTCAAAATGGTGTTTGAAACAGCAGTCTGTTTTTACCTTCCCCTGTGTGAATTTAGTCTACATTGCATTATACACAACAACGTGGCTGACTAAAAACTACAAAACTAGTATAAAATTATAACTTTTCTATAAAGATACCCTTAAAATGCTATGTTTAAAAAAAAAATTAAAAAAAAGGTAAAAATCACAGCACCTGGAGGACTTGGTAATTTTGCAAAAAGCTGCCTACTTGTCACAGAGCTCTCAGTCTCACTACATTCCTCCACTGATCACTAGATTTTGGTTCATAGAAAGAAAACTGAAGCTTTTTTTGTGAATTCACATACAAAAAAAATAGAAATGTACCAAAAAGGAATAAAATCCATTAAAACTAAAAAAAAAAAAAAAAACTTCACTTATTTTATTATACACAAGTGATACAAAAATAGTTCTGAGGTGGTTGTAGAGTTGGCAGCTGAACCTTGCTGTAGTGGAAGAGTTAGGTGGTGTGTAGTGTCCCCTGGTCTCACATGATCGAGCAACCTCTCTTGGCACCGTCTCTTGGTGGTTCTCCCTGTCAAGGCATTAGGGGGAAAAGATTAGTAGTAACTGAGAGTAGGGACAAGTTCCAACATGGAAAGCAATAGAACTGAACAAGAAAGACGCTAAGCAGTGCAAATCACACCATTCTAAAACAAAAATTAATATATCTTTTATCACTATTGGGGGAACAAGAGGTAATCATAAAATCGGATGTCACCAACAGATTTTAAACCATTGAACTGAGATTTTTTTTTTTTTTTAAACAAAATGTTCCTGTGTGCATGCTCTTGTCCATGACCGTAGTTTGGTCATCACGGCAGGTACTGAATCTCACCTGCTGGAGAAAGAGTTCTTCCTCAATGGCCTCCACTCCATCATCCTCCTCTTCTACTGTGGCTGTCTGGAACACTGTACTTCTTACAGCGACTTCCTGCAAACACCATGGCACAGAGACTGACTGTACACTGGCCACTACTGGCATTACATTTTACAAACCAAACACTAGAAAGCATTTTTTCCTAAAATTGTAATTTCTTACCTCTCCCTCAGGGTTGGTCAGGACCACCTTGATGTTCTCACCAGTGCCCCAAGAGCTCTGGGTCTTCCAGATGAGGTCAGTGGGAGGGTTGGAGCTCACACCTGCATTAGATGCCCAGATCTACCATAGACAGACAACACTGCACTTAAAAAGCTACGCACCAATTTCCAGACATGATCGTTTCTTGAACTACAACTCGGAAGAAATCATTAGTAAAGTAACACATCTACAGCACTACTGTTAGAAGTCAAAGCCAATCAATCACTTACAGAAACTTTCTGTCCAGATTTCAGGACATATTTGGGAGTGAACTTGTAGGTAGCAGAAGTCTCTCCAATAATTCTGGTCAGTTCAAACCCAACCATTGCCTGGTCCTTAAAAAAAAAAAAATAAAAAAAAAGTCACAAAATGCACTTTTAATTTAATTTATTTAGATAAGTTTCCCTTGCGCTCCCTGACCTGATCAGAATTGTTGTGCAGTCGGATGAACTTGCCATCTACGTCAAGCTCATCGACGCAAACGTTGCCAGTGGCAGAAGCTGAGTGGGCGATGCTGACACTGCTGCTTGCTTCAGACTCCTCCACATCTACACGCTTCCTCTTCCCACGTGTGGTGCGAACGCTGCGGCTGGACGAGGCTCGAGACACTGTCACACGAGACGACGGGCTGGGAGAAAGCTTTAACCTAAAGAAAAGAGGGTCAAAGTAAACAGACCATGTTGAAACTTCATGTTGAATTAGCATCTCAAACTCTGTGCACAAACATAAGTGCATGCAAGTTTTACCTCTCCTCCTCGCCCTCCAGAAGCTTCCTGTAGGCATTGATCTCCATGTCGAGGGCCAGTTTGACATCCAGCAACTGTTCGTACTCATCCAGCTGCTGCTGCATCTTGGCTCGGATCTCGGCGATCTCGCGCTCTTTTTCAGCCAGCATCCTACGACTTATATCCTTCTCTTGAGCCAGGGCAGCCTCCAGTTCATTGATGCGATCCTGCCAGCCTCGTGTCTATTCAAAACAGACATGAGCATGTATGAAGACAGCAATATGGAAAAAAAAAAAAAGTCCATACAGAAAAAGATTTGTCACCTAAAATTCATACCCTGTAAACAGTGGTCATATGCAGCCTGCCTGCAAACACCCTCCTTTTCCATCTTTCACCTAGTTTCCTTGGCCACAATGTTGTTCTCTCCACTCTTCTGTTCACCTGCTTCAGTTTTTCTGTCCCTACTGTACATCTGCTCTCTCTCCTGCCTCTCTTCCCTGCCTAGCACAAAAAACTCTGCACTGCTGAAGCACATTACCGACATTAGTCAGGTTTGTGTATTAAACCTGTCAAGTTTCAATACAACTTATCTAATTTTTTCCCCCCCACTCACAAAGCAACATTTGGTTTACAAGTTGCTTTTTATGGATGAGTGGCAGCTCTGTCCTGGCTCTAGTCGGAGCCAACTGCAGGATCAGAAAGGAGGAAATGTAATCTAAAGGAAAATTCAGTAATTGGAAATATAATACTGCAAACTCAGGTACGTTTTTAAAATTGTTTGATTTCAAGTCTAGTAACACAATCATATTACATATTGTAGTTTTTAAACTTGAATCCCCAGCTTACCCTAAACATTGTATATAAAAATAAGAGAAACATTTGCACCAATATGAAAATGCTTTAAAAAAAAAAAAAAAAAAAAAAAAAATCTGGTACACTGTCTGCCCTTTTTTCTGTCACAATTTCAACCTAGCAAGCAAGCAAAACAAAACAAAAAAATTTAATTTGGTGTATTTATGTCACAGTTTGGGTTAGATTTCAGCCCAAAAGGTATAGTTATAACATAACTACTCTCAATAGTAGTAGGTTATCATTTCCATACAATTTAAAAAACGTGAGTATAAAAGGTGTATTTCTTTTTGGGCATTGTCTAATCTTTAATTTCGAAGATAAACAAAACCTTTGTGAATTTAACTGTAACTATCTGCACCAGCTGTGCATACAAAACAGGAAGTTCAATACAAGTTGCAGAAAAGCGAGACACTGCTGCGCACTTTGCTTCATCAACACTGTTGGGTACAATCTTTTAGACAAACTGATTTCACAACATTGATGTCTCCTGCACCGTTCATTAAAAGATTATCATTTTATTTATTTAAAACTAAATGAATAAATAAATTAAAATAATCCTATCAATATAATGTAGGGTCCAATATCCCAGCTGGATCAGGAGTAGGGAGTGAGATAGAATACATACCTCCTTCTGCATGCTGGCCAGCTGAGCTGCCAGACTCTCGACCCTCAAAGCAGACTCCTTCAGTTCTTCCCGTGCCAAGCTTGCTGAACTGCTGTTCATCTCTGAAGACAGGCGTATGTTCTCCATCTAAAACATACACAGCAGAACCTGATATGATCAGAGTGTGGGAAGGACGTTCGAACTTAATGCAAAGAGGAACTAACAGTGTCTAAGAGGCTGGAAGGAAGTGCAACACTGGCTGTGCAGATGCAGAGAGGTGTTAAAACAAGAACAAAAAGTGCAGGGCAGAAAAAAAAATTTTTTTTTAGTACAATAAAACATTTACCAAATGTAAAAATAACTAAATACAGCAAATATAACATGATCCAGAAGTCCATAAGCATTAAGCTCCAGTGTTTTCATGCACTACAAAATGTTCTTTTCTTGCTTTCTTAACATTAAGAGAGTCATTTTAAGAAAACGATTACCTTAACAGATTTAGAAGCTCTCTCATTTTAAATGCCAGAATGAGTAATCACTGTAGGACCAGATTTATTACATGTTTACAAAATACATTGTGTGTGTGTGTTAGTGAAAGGGAATGGCACTAAAAAGGTAGAAATGCTTTCAGTACTCATCACTTCTGCTCATGCAAGCATTGTGTAACACTCTGGACATCCTTTATTGCATTCAGCAAAAATTTCCCCAACCTCACTATACATCTACTCCTTGCTACATCACCACATCATAGGGATTTTTAAGATGCTCACACAGAAATATTTGAACTGTGTGACTAAAGCAGAAGGTTTCACTCACAACAACTTTGGAAATAAATAAAACCTGATGTATAAATGAAGTATAAAAACTGTATGTTTCTTTATTTATGGATTCAAAACCTCATGCAACTTGCTTTAATAAATCCTACACAGATCTTTAAACAATCCAATGACTGCCCAAATTCCTTTCAGATTTTTTAAAATTCTTTTGTCACAATCGCACACGTTTATAAGTAACTGAACTGGTCCATTTTAAAATTATCAGAATGAGTAAACCTCACCTTGGCCAGGTAGGTCTGCTCCATCTCTTCCTTGTAGTGTTTCACTTGCTCGTCATGCTGCTGCCTCATATCCGTCAGTGCCTCAGCCAGCTTGAACTCGTACTCCTTCTGGTGGCCAGAGTCCACTTCCACCAGACGGGTCTCGTGCCTGCGCCGGGTGTCCTTAATTTCCTGCAAGTTAAACAAGCAGAAAGGAGTGTTTGTGCGTTGTGAATGTTATACAGTGGATATTTACAATGCTATAAAATGCCAACGCAAATGGAGTAAAAGCGAGGAAAGGAACGACAGTGATGCATGGCTTTTCTAAAACACGCATGCCTTGCCACGCACGATACTATTCCTTTACATTGTCAGAGCAGCTTCATTTCCCCTAAAGTGGAACACTCAGGATCTAAACAGAGAATATGCATCTTATTATTTTTTCCCCCTTCCTTCCAAATTTGCCTACATCTACGAGTCGACACTTGATAATGCAAGGACTTAAGCAGGATTTGGCTGGTCTGGAATCTTCTCAATTGTGCTTTAATCAGAAAGAATACACAGGAAACAAACATTTCATGTTCTTTAGAAGCTGACTCACGCAAAGCAATTGTAGCCGACCCCAGGTAGGAAAGAACACGACCCGTAATTCAAACTCATCTCTGAGAACAAAATGTATGCATTTATTTATTTTAACTACAGCTGCATGGTTATTAGTCAGCAGGTGCTATCATTCAACCAGCTTTTATGCAGCCTTCAACAGTGTGGGGGTGGTTTCAAACTGTTAACTCCTTTTAATACATTTTGGTTGATGCTATCAGTCTGCAGCAAAGCACATTTCCTGGACCACGAGCACACAGGGTTGCTGATACATTACTACTATTCATACTGATAGGAGAAGACGACATCATATTACAAAGCAATCGAATTAGGATTCTTGATTTAGCATCAGCTCAGATTTGACTGGAAAAAAAAAAACTGGACAAAACTTATTACAAAATAAATGATGCTTAGAAATAAAATCCATGAGTGTAGACCATCACTTACCTCCTCAAACATGTTTTTGCGGAAGTCAAGCTCCTCTACCAGGCTCTGGCAGCGGTTCTCCACGTCCACCCTCAGCAGAGTCTCTTCTCCTAGCTGCTTCTTAGCAGAGACCAGTCCGGCCTCCAGCTGAACATGACAAATGGGAAAGTTGCATTAGCAAGGAGATTGGGACATTATTCCAATGGCGCAAAAAAAAAAAAAAAAAAAAAAAAAGTTTAAGAGGAATGGTGTACCTCCTGTATCTGGGCTTGCAGATCTGCTAGCATTGCTTCCAAGCCTTTCTTCTCAGAGTAGGCTGTGGCCAGACTGGCCTCCTTAGTGTTCAATAATGCCTCAACATCCTTCAGCCTGGCCTGAGAGTTAGCCAGGTCAGTGTCCTTTTTAGCGTAGCTGCAAACACAAACATAAGACATGTAATCAGTTTCTGAAAAAACATGAGAGCACATTTTGCTAAACAAAACCAACAGTGGTAGAATGGAAGAGTTTCTAAGGTTTAGTAAAAGCACCTGGTCAGAACTGAAGGGCTGAAAATTTACAAGAAATTACCAAGGCACACGATCAAGATCGTATAAAGTTTTACTCATAGATCACATTTGATCTTCGGCTAAAAAAAATAAAAATAAAATAAATAAATATTGTTTGTCTATTATTTTGTCTTATCAGCATATTTTCTCAATACAAGGCAAACAATGACCAATGACTCACAGACAACCTAAAGATAAGAACCAGTTCTCACAAATAAACATATTTAGCTGTCCAAGCAAAATAATCAATCATACAAGCTGGTTATGAAGAGAGAAAAATAAAATAAATTCAAATAAAACATTAAATGTCATAATTTATTAAAGAAAACTTCCCTGACTAATAGGTGATCTGTCCAACTGTGTGTGACAGAGGCATCTATTCATACAACACAAGGACAGCTTACTCATTCCAGACGAGTTATGTGAATGAAAAGAGTTCTCATACAAACTGCTACTCATACACAGGCAGGAAATGAGATTCTTTACCACATATTTGTGGCACTCTTCTCTGAATGGCTCACAGGGACACACACACCAGATCATACAACACCAGATTCAGATATTACAGGATTTTCTAATGTAACTCTGTTGCGACCGTGTGCATTGTTTCCAGTCATGCATTTCAAATGCGTTTATGCATAAACAAAAATAATAATAATAATAATAATAGTGAAACATGAGTCAGAGCAACGCAGACTATTTTTTCAAAACTATTCCAAAAAATATGCATTATTATATGCAACCTCTGGTTTTAGTATTTATTTACACTTTTATGGAAAACGGATTTGGCCGGTTTATGTTTCTGCGTCTGACTCTAAGGTGGACATGTCTGTCCTCTGAAATAGCATGTGTGCAACCAGACACATTTTTGCTCGCGCCATCATCTTGGTTAACGCACATCATATTTGTGTGACGACAAATACAGTCTGCTGTATTTTACAAGGTCCAGAAGAAGGATGAAAGCCAGACACCTTTCTTTAGCTGTTCCTATGACATCCCTATGCTGCCAGTGCCAACTGACGTCAGTGTCCTACGCGTGTGTGGAGGAAAAAAATCTGACCTGACCATCCTCATTCAAATTACCTGACCATGTATCAGACATACTAGCTCTCTAGGACCATATACAAAAGTGTGTCAGATTTAAACATCACATGTCTGATGCCAATAAATAAATAAATAACACAAATCACTTCAGGCTGGTAACATGAATGTAGCCTTATATACGTGGACTGGTGTGACTGTGTCACTCTGCAATTACACGACCAAACCGCTGGTTGGCTGTGGGGTTTGTATGTCATTAAGTCTGCGTCAACAACGTACACACAATGACAGATGAAACTGAGTGAAGATTGTTGGAGAATTACTGCAACAAAAGACAGAAGCCATCAACTTTCAACTTGATTCAAAAATGGAAACATGGAAGGCAGCAGAAATGCGATGCTACGAGGTGTATCAATTACAGTTATACCAGACGTATAGTTACATTTCGGGGGAGGTGCACATCAGGGTACCCTGTAGGGCAAGCGCCTTTGCAAGATCTTTGGTGTAGACATTGAACAGAAGCATAAATTATGCTTCATGCTCGAGGACCAACGATTATGAAAATAAATATATGATTGTAGTGTTGGAAATTGGTAAGATTTTGGGGAACAAATTATCTGCATTTGCATTATTTCCTACGGAAAATTCTTTACACAATATATATATTTACTTATATACTTTACACCTTAAGAACTCGGCATAAATTTGGAAGCTGTGGTAATACTATACTGGGAACCAAATTCACAAAATTGGATCAGTAATCAAGAGCCCTTACTGCTGAGCAAACATGCTCGTGTCAGAGAGAGATAAAATCTCAGCACATGACTGGTAATTGGCTTCACTACCCTGCTAAGATTTTAGAGGACTGACCTGAGAAGCTAACAGACATTGATTTTAGTGCGACTGTGTGAACACTGGGCACACACACATGTTGCGGCTTACCACGAGAGAGAGATAGATAAAGACTTTAAAAAGAAAAAAAAAAGGAACTACAGCCAAAACCTCATTGCTAGGAAGTGGGCAGAGCGTTCCAACATACTTTCATGCTATTAATACATCAAATTGCCAATTTTTTAAAACTACGTTGCTTAATTGTAAAAAAAAAAAATTATAATAATAATAAAATAAAATAAAAAAAAACCTTTGCTTAAAAAGGCATATTCTCCAGACATTTAATTCTTTGGGTTTGGTCAGATATTAAACTTCTCTCTATGGTGATGCAAGCTATGTGGTACATACCAGTGGTTCTCAGCTCCGGTCCTTGAAAACCACCTACCCTGCGCATCTTAGTGTTTTTCCACACAAGCACTTTTCATAAGACAGATATTATTATTATTTCAGTGAAGACCTGCAGGATCTTGTGCCCAAAACTAGTGACCAGGCTTGATTCAGTGGCATGTTGCACCAAAGTGCCTGCACACATTCCCATAAAGATTCTTCAAATGCTTCTCTGAAGAAACCCTTAAGGGTTCTATGTATAAACTTACAGTGCCCTTCAGGCATTTTTCTTTCAGAAAATGGTTCCAAAAAAATTTAATTGTCCCATAACTTTTTTTTATTTGGTGAATGCAAACTTTTTTTTAAACTAAGCCACATGAGTATTTTATTAGAGAATACTCTCTCTCTTGGAGACCTAATGATTTCATATCCCTCTAATCTACTCATGTTGTACGGAGCTCTATTTTTACTGCACACTCAAAAGGGCAAGTGTGATTGCCTAGGTCAGGCCATTCCACCCACACCATTTTGTGGCGCCAAGTACGATTAGCTAACCATGCCAAAAATAAATAAATAAATCAATTTAAAAAATGGGCCAAGCACAGACTCAAATCATCTTGGGATTAGCCATGCTTACATCAAAATTCCTTGGGAATGGTTTACAAGTGACTCAAGTTAATTGTCTCGCTCTGCTCAGAATCTTTGGCCCTACAGAGCAAAAGAGGGTGTGGTATCATCCAAAGGAATTAGCAAGTAGAGGAGAAAGGGAGTACCTAGCATAGACTTTCACAACAATTTCACCGTCTCAAAACTTTCACAGCTTGTTGCTTGCGTTTCCCCCTCAAAACTAGGTCCCCCTGTTACTGAATGGTCACTTGGAGCAGCCTTACCAACAGACAACTCTAAGCATCAACTCCAGAATAATTTTGGTAGCAAATGGATCCTCACTGTTCAACCAGGACAAAAGGACGTCTCAGTAGGAAATGGACAACTGACTTAGCCAGCAGACCCATAACATACATGGACCCACAGCTGTTGTGTCACTCAAACCTCCATGACATCATGGCCAAAAAAAAAAGAAGCTGCGTTTGGCAACCACATGGAAAATCTCTGCTAATGTAAACTCCTAAGCTTTTTGCACACACTAAATCCAGATGTGGAGTGCTCCATCCGTTAACCATTGTATTTTAACGTGCTCATCTGAGATGAATAATGTATTCAGAGAGAACCACTGCACCCCCCACCCCCTTCTCACACACCCTCTTCTAAGGAGAGCACAGCACGTGTGCACATCCGGGTGCTGCAAATAAAGGGAGTCTGTCTGACTTTCTTAGGAACAGATGGTAAGAGGGTGCTTTTTGTTTCTGTCAATCAACTGATTTACTCTCACACTAGTTTGTGTTATTCAGCCAATACACCTTCTCTGGTGCGGAAAAAAAAAGGGAGTACTAAGACTAGCATACATGGCTTTCATTTTCAGAATTCTTCCAAAGACACAATTCACTTGGAATTTCCTGTAGCAACGCAGACAAAAAATAAAAAAATAAAAAAAAATTCATAGGCACATTTCCAGCATCACTCTTATGCTCTACTAAGGCCAATGTAGATGAAAAACACACTGTGGGGATGGCCCGATAACAGAGGAGACGATTAAAAACACTCTGAAGCAGGACACTTTTTTTTTTTGCCTCTTATGGCATCATTAATAACTCAATGGTTATAGCCCTTAAATAAATCACACAAAATTATTAGAGCTAGAGATAACCAAGCACCTGCGTTGTATTTATATATATATATATATATATTTTTTTTTTAAACTAAGAAAAAAAAAGTAGTTCAAGAATAATAAAAACATTGGAAACAGGATTTAACTAATGCAATAGTGACTGTTACCAGTTGTCTTTGACAGTATTTTAAGAAATTGAGTACCAGTACACATCCCTCGTCTGTACTTGCTACAAAAATTATAAACCGCTATAGGTGTAGGACAGTATATCAAAAAAATAAAAATAAAACCCTACAAACAAAACAGCTGTTTAGAAACTTCAGTTCGTCAAACAACTGATTTAATGATCTAATGAATGGCGTTTCCTAAAGGTGGAGGAAGCTGCACGTGGCTTCGACACTTGAAGCTCCACTCAGACATGTTCGTCATGACAGAATGACCAGCTGAACAGACAAAATGGTCTTAATCCCACTTACTGAATTGTTTTACTTATGTGATGTGTCAATAAATAAAAAAACAAAAAAAAAAAAAACACTACTAGCTGTGATTTCATATGCATCAAAATAAACATGACAGTTAGGCATATTAGGGTCACACAAAGCTTGTAAACTATATGCACCATGCATCACATTCATTATACTGGAAGCCAAATCTTTCTGAGGTAAAAGTTACTAAACATAAATAACCGGCATCACAAATCTAACCAACTCAAATTTACTTTAACCAGTGTGGACCGAGAAGTGAATTCGTGAGCAAAATTTATCCAAGAATGTTTACTGCCCTTTGTATACATGCAAAGGGATGTGTGTTGATTTCAAAGGGGTATTCTGCAATCATAAGTGTTGATGCACTGCTCTCAAGCTTCAGGACGTTTTACACTATGTAGTTGGTTTCTCAGATACATACAAAAGTAATTGAAACGGGTATACATTTGACCTGTTACCTGATCAATTATTAGCTCTAAACCTAATTAGATGCAATATAGTTCAAGTACTCTTCAGGTCAGGTGATTTCTTGTGAATTACAACTGACTAATGCAAGTGAAATGGTTAAATGTCTATTTCATAGTAATTCGCACTGTGCATGTTTTTTTTTTATAAACAATATGGTTTGCGTTTAGTGTTAATATCTTAACTGGCAATTGAATAAATTAACTTAAACTAAACTATAAAAACACCAAGAATGACCTTAAGAAAAGGTCTTGTACATTCCAACAAACGGCATGCAAGTAAACAAATGCAATCAGCGATGATAAAAGAAGTGGACGTACAAAAACAACTTGCTGACATCAAGATACGTTGGTGTCTGTGGCTAATTAGAAGGAAGCAGTGTGTAATGAGTGGTCTCAGAGCAACTTCCAAGATATTTACAGGAAAGATTTGTGCATAAGCCAAGCCTACTACTGACTCTAGAAGGTGACCAACCGCCTTGTCTAAACACGAAGCTGCTGAAACTCCAAATACAAATATGCAAAAGAAAAACATTTCAGCATCGACAACAGCACTGATTTAGATTTCTTAATCCTTGTAGAGGACTTTGATCAGCTAAGACGAAAATAAATATTTGAAATGACCAACCTTGAATATACACAACGGGAAAAAAAAAAAAAAAAAAAAAACCACACACACAAAAACAATCCTCATACCAGTAGGTGTGTGTTATCAGGATAAACAGTGTAATCACCTTTTTATGACAATTGATATCACAGCACTGTGTTTATTTATAGGTCAAAACAACCCAAAACGGTGATAAAATTCTGCAGTAAGTAAAGCACCAAAAAGTGGGCTACATTTTCCCCCCAACAGTATTCACGGAAAATAAGCCAAGCACATTTAGTATGTCCTCACTTTAAGTTTATACGTAACCAAAGACCTGAAAAAAAAATCTACACGGATTTAAAAAAACTAACAAAAACAAAACCAAAAACCACGTGTCAGGAACTTTAGTTTCTTTCGTTTAAAGTTAGCTTTCCAGTCCAGCTAGCTTGAGGCTGTAGGTAGTTTTCCCCCCATCCCCCATAGCCAATAAAGGTGTGGCGCTTGGAAATGTCCAAACTTCACCCGAGCACCGAGTTATGTAATCGTTATCCTGTGAAAGTATTAAATAACGCCTGTATACAAATAGCAGAATAAATCACTGGCACACAGATTAAATTCAGCCCCATTTTCTCTATAACTGCTCTGCAAGTGTGGGGTGACAGCCTGTCTATACTGCTAGCTTTTCACTTCAACTCCGCTGTCACTCCAGCTCCGAACACACTCCTGCATATACAGTGAGACTGTACACTTGTATCCGCTGAGCGGCCATTCCTGATCAGCTACAAATGGCGGGCCATTTTGAAACAATGTCGTGAGCACGAGGGAGGAAATGGTATTCATTGATTAAAATCACGCGCACAAGTGTGAACTTAAAGTAACGGCACTCACTTCTGCAGCAGTTGTTCATGCTCGGTTCGGAGTTTTCCCAGCTCGATCTGCAGCCTGGCCCGCTCTTTAGCCGTGTCGTCCAGAGAGCGCCGCGCGTCCGCCAGCTCATTCTCATAGAGAGACTTGAGGCCGGTCAGCTCCCGGCTCCTCACCTCCTCCTTCTCAGAAATCTTCAGGTGAAGAACGCTGTTCTCAGACTCGAGACTCCGGACTTTGTCGATGTAAACGGCGAGGCGGTCGTTGAGGTGGCTGAGCTCCTCTTTCTCCTGCAGCCTGGTGATCCTCGTGGGGCTCAGAGGAGTGCCTGCGCCGGTGCTCGCGCGCGTGCTTATTCTCTGGCCGGCCGGGGTGGAAGTGGCGGTCGCCATGGTAAACTAAAAAAAAAACAGCTGGAATAAAAGTAAAGTAAAATATCCTTAGGTTTTTAGTCGGAATATATGAATTATCTCGACGACGGAATTAGCTTGCTAAATATTTCGGCTAGCACCGCGACGTGAAAACGATTAGGACTACGCTTTTAAAAATATATACAGCCAAGTGGTCGATAAGTAGATAAATAGATAAAGGCCCAAAGCAGGATAAATTAGCTTAAATAATTACGCAGAAACGTGAAGTTAACATTAAACCAGTCTATATCACCCTCAGCACCTGAAAGACGCCGAAGCTAACGGAAGAAAGAGGTAATTGAAGCCACAAAAGCTCACGCGAATACCTTACTTTGTGTTCCAAACGAATGAAAGAATGGGGTTGACTAATATGGCCGCTTATCAGTATGCGACGGCCACGTGACCCAGACAGACCAATCACAAATCCCGACGCAGCCCAACGTTTGCAACTGAGCGCCCGAGACAAAATTCAAATTATTTGGAATACAGTTTGCATTGTGCCAATAACACGAGCTGCAGCGCGTGCTACACAAACCTGGACGTGCATCCATTACACACATACACTATGATTTATTACTGATTATTGACTTGGAATGCAAGTGTTCAAGTTAACTGTTAAAAAAAAGAGAAGGCCAATACTTATTTTTGTTTCTTATTGCAAATTGTGTCACTTATTTTGTCTCTTAATTTGATTATCTCTAAGTTATTTCAGCTTATTTTAGTTAAGCTATTTTTAACGTCGTATAATGAAGTCGACTTTAATGCATGTTCATAATAATAATAATAGTAATAATAGCTGGACTGGTTTCCCACAGACTGATCCTAAGACAAAACTGTAACTCACTTTCAGTCTATTTTGCACTGCTTTATTCACTATGCATGCACCATCCGTAATTTAATAATTCTGTATTCTATATAAACTGTATGACACAGACATTCATATATGTACATATGCATATCGTGTGGAGCATGTTATCTTCTTGACATGTCTTCTCCACCGCACAATGTTTGCACAGTTGTACTATATATTACCATATATACCCTATCCTTATCATCTACTGCACCTTCTGTACATAAAACACTCTCACCCCTGTACATACTGTTTAACATTAAGTGACCTATTTACAATAAATAACAACTGAAGTGCATAAATGTTTGGGTATACCTTCATTCACTTCAGTTGTTATTTATTGTAAATAGACCACTTAATGTTATATATAACTGCATCTTATTGACTTTGTACATGTACTTTACACAATGATAATGAAGTTTAATCTAATCTAATCTACCACCCACTATTCATGTGTATTCTTCATGGAAAATCGCTTTGCCTATAAACACCAAGATTAATCTGCAGCATACACTTGTGTGAAAAGAAATAATGGAATTAGCTTTTCGAGATTTTTTAGCGTGATTCACTTTGTCAAACAGGTCCTATTTACAGTACAGTAAGTGATTTCTTAATTCAAAAGGTCTGGCAGTAATCAGGCCAGTGAAATTTAACAAACATTTCCAAAAATCACAGTTCATTCATGATTTAGCAAGAGGGGGCATTTACTTTTTCACATAGGGCCAGGCAGGTTTGGATAACTTTTTTCCTGTAATAAATTAAATCACCATTTAAAAGCTGCATATTGTATTTACTTGGGTTATGTTTGTTAAAATTATTTTGATGATCTGAATCGTTTAAGGGAACAACTTTGCAAAAAAAATTACAATTCAGGAAGGGATAAATACTTTTTCATGGCACTGTATGTTGCAATGATAAGATTAAGGAGACTAATCATGGTAGAACAGTTGTCTCGCACCTCCAGTGCCCCTCTTAGGGGTTTGAATCTTGCGTCTGGTCTGTGTGCATGGACCTCTCACCATGCTTGGTGAGTACTCTGGTTCTCCCTATAGTCTAGCAGGGTTGTTTTGTAGACTGAGTTTCCTAATTGCCCATAGTGGATTTGTGCTGCTGTTGTGCTTGGAAGAAGTTGGATGGGGTAATCAGTAATAACCGATGGTGTGAAACATGATAATGGTGCCAACAACTGTTCAGTGTGATGGCTTGAATGAAAAGTCTGCTTGTATTTGCAATGCCACATATTTAGAAAATCATTTGCTTTATTAATCATGGAATAATCCAGCTTCGCTCTTTATTTGACAAATGTGCAGCATTTCAAATGAAAAGGTTTTACTCAAGGTTTCAAAATCTAAAGCTCATCCTTGTAACTACTTTTAAATCAATATAAATGTTAGCGAAAAAACATAACGGCGTGTCCAGTTATGTTCTGCTTATTATTTTTTTTCTGATGGTATTGTAGCTGAACAATATTTTTTTCTAAGACAGTTAAATTGCTGTGAAATGTTGTGTGATAATCAATGCACACAGTTACACACAACAGTAGTAACCATTTCTCCTTCTCTCTCTGAGTTCAGCTGTATCTGTCATCACTGTGTGGTTCACCTGCCCCCAAACCAACATACCAGTCAATCCTGGGTAATTGCTACATACTAAATGTGTGATTCTGCTACAAAAGCTGCTCTGCCAGAAGAAGAATATATATTTTCAAGCTAAAAGATACTGTGTGACGTGAATTATTTCTTGGTTACATTTTCGGGGTACATACATCAACATTTACACAAACAGTATGGCATAAAACTATGTTATACTTGGAAATTCATAAGTTCAAACCACTGCATTGCCAGGCTGCCACTTCTGGCACTTAACCCTTAAATGATAAATGTAAGTTACTTTTAATAAGCATGTCTACTCATGTAAATGAACATCATACATAGAGGTCTTGCAGGTCAGACTTCAAACTTCTGGTATGTTTTGTCAATAAACATGACACAGAAACACTAACGTTCAAAATGAAAGAATCATTTGACTTTGTAATAACTTTCAAAGATGGAATTCTGTGAATTTTTGTCAATCCAATGTCTACAAGTATATTCCCTAAAATGGTAATTGTCATTCTGTTAAAAAAAATAAAAAAGCCTCCTAGAAACAAATTCACTGCAGTGTGTACACATGATGTGTGTCACTGTTAAGTAAGTATCCTAAAAGATATGGTCAAAAAAAATACAAAGACATGAGAAGCTTCATACTGTATATACTGGGTGGAGCTTCTGTGGCATAGACTAATAATACACACAGCCACAGGAAAAGAAAAGAGAGAGGCCAGTATGGAATGTCACCGGCTTGCATTGCAGTTAGGTCATAAAATTCCTAAAAAGTAGTTCCATAAAACTACTTCCCAGTTGTATTTTTTTGGGGGGGCAGGGGGTGGCGGTGGGGAGTTTTGGGCAAGAACTTGCATTTTTTGTCCCCAGTGACACAAAAAACATTGAATGTTGAGTAAACAGTAGCTACAGAGTGCTGCACGTTGCTGAAACATGCAGACTTGTGTAAAACTATAAAGGAATGTCTTCATTTTATAGTTTAGATGTGTCTACATGCTACTTTAGAAAATCGTCTTGAGCAGATATCTAATGCACAACAACTCTAAACATGAATCCTGAATCTGACTGAGTAGAGGGTGTTGATAAATTTTCTGTAACATGGATTTGACCATAACTCCTGGTGTACTCCAAACAGGATGAAACCAATGCACTTGTTCAAAGGTGTTACTATTTCAGTTCATTCACTCATCTTCTATATCACTTTATCCTGTATTCAGGGTCGCGGGGGGCCTGGAGCCTATCCCAGGAGACTTGGGGCATGAGGCGGGGTACACCCTGTCCAGGGTGCCAATCACAGGGCACACACCACGGCCAATTTGAGAACACCAATTAACCTAACCTACATGTCTTTGGACTGTGGGAGCGATGGGTGAACATGCAAACTCCATGCACACAGAGACGGTAATCGAGCCTGGCCAGGAATCGAACCCGGACCCTAGAGGTGCAAGGCAACAGTGCTAACCACTACACCACCGTGCCGCCTGCAGTTCATTCAATATACTCCAAATAAGACTAAGTAGATTAAAAAAGGCCGACTTTGTACCATGAAAAGCAGTTCTTGTTTCGTTTAATTTATTAAATATGGAGGAAAAACGTAACAGTTTATAGCTAATTTACATTGCTTTTCCTTCACTTCCTCTTTTTACTCGACCGTTACAAAGTAGTCAGGGGAAGTACCTTTGTGGAAATTACAAAATATTAAATATAATTAAAAAAAGTGGGACTTGTCATTTCTTTAATTGTATTTGTTGGTAAATTGCTGTGGAAGTTATTAAGTTTTGCTGATGGGCCCAGATATATAATATTAACTAGATTATACAGTACATACATAGCTAGCTAGAACCACAACGTACATACTGTATAACCTTATAGCTCCTTTACAAGTGGTTGGTTTGTTTATGATACATCCTCTACTTAATGCAAACTGCATAAGATACAGTCGTTAACACTTAGAGCAGGGCTGTACAAATCCAGTCCTGGAGGGCCAGTTTTCAGCACAGTTTGTAATTCTCTCTCTCTCTCACACACACACACACGTGCCTAGCCATTAACAGATTTTGAGTTGACGCAGAAGAAAATCTCCAAACTGGGCATTTAAACAGGATTTGAACAGCCCAGACCTACAGCTTTGGAGAAAAAAAAGGCAAAACACATGACACCACAAACAATGTGAGAGTGGTGCATGATATTTCAGATTCAGGTTAGTGTAAGACAACCTAGACAGTTGTAAGATGTGTGAGTGGAAAATTATTCAGAACTGTATAAAAGTATATGATTTGAAACAAATGACAATCTCACACACACACCCAGGATACGAAGTAATTATTAAACTCTTTAAAATAGTCCTAGACTCTAAGCAGTCCATAGGTTTATTCTCTTTTGATGCAATAAACTACAAGGACTTTGATTTGGAGACTGAATTGCTGAGGGCACTTTTTTGTAGAATTATAACTGGCTATGCTGTGATCCATTAAATACGCACTTTATACTCCAATTTGGAAACAGAACATCAGTTGTTCATAATATTAGACTAAAACATGTTAAATAAAAAATAATACCAGATCAGATTATATATAGAGCAGCGATGAGCTCATTTTCAACCCAAATCCCACATATGATAACATAACCACATAATATAGCTATTTTTAGCACAATCACTTTGTGTAACTTTTTTTTTTGGTCTCCTCTTGTGATGTCAGTGCGTGGAAGTGTCCTCAAATGGTAATACCAGTTTACAGCACTGTTCTGGTAAACGCTATTGATTGGTTCGATGCTGCATGACAGACTCAGCTGTGTGGGCGTTTTCAGCAGATTTATAACAGTGAAGATGAGTATCGAGGGCAGACAAGACCACTCAGGATCTGAGGACTGTCATTAAACATTTTCACACCGACAAGCACATTTGAAGAGTACGGCTGCCAGCTGCACTGAAACATCGAAGCTGAGGACAAGATGGACAGCACTAGCAATAAAAAGTAAGCTCTATTGTTGTTTTTATACTATGACTTGTTTCTACATTTTTTGCTTATGAAGCATCAAATTTTTTTTTGTATTAAAAAGTACACCCTGTTCGTTTTGCCCTCTTCAGACAGTTCTGTGTGTCAAATGAAAACGATGAAGATATAGACCTTGATGACTGGATAGCTCCAGATGCTGATCTGATACAAAAGATGGTCTCTCAGATTGAATATTACCTTTCTGATGAGAATTTGGTGAAAGATGCTTTCCTTTTAAAGCATGTCAGAAGAAATAAGATGGGTTACGTCAATATCAAGTTGTTGACTTCTTTTAAAAAGGTAAGCCTATGATTAACTTTCTGTTATGGCATTATAGTTAAAAGTTGCATGATTTCTTGGAATACCTGGCTAAAAGTACAATTCCCTTTTCACTATGATTCCAGATGAAGCAGTTTACAAAAGACTGGCGAGTCACAGCCCACGCCCTCCGGCATTCATCTACATTAGAGGTAAATGAAGAGGGAAATAAAGTTCGTAGAATGAAGCCGGTTCCAGAATCTATCCTCTTCCAGGTACCGAGCAGACAGCTGCTGGTCTGGAACGTCACAGAACCAAATCCGTCAGAGGATATGGCACATGACACATCCACACCTCCCAAAAGCACCATGGAGACTGCTATCGCAATTCTGGAACCATTTGGCACCATAACCATGGCTCGGGTCAACCGGCCTGGCAGGGAACTTCCACCTGAGCTTCAGAAATACAGCTACAGATACCCAGAGTTGTTCACACAGGAGAGCGTACTAGTGGAATATGAAGATCTGGAAGGAGCAGGACGTGCTTACCATCACCTGTCCCAATCAGGAAGTGGCATCAAGGTACTCCTGGTGGGGAAAGCTTCCAAGAAGAAAGCTGCAGATGCAGGTTTGGAGGACAGAAGTAACGGTAAAGGGATCTCCATCCTAAACCAGCGCATGTTAAAGCTTCAGAACTGTGGCGATGACTCATCAGCATGCAGCTCCTCTGAATCAGAGTTCGCCTCCTCATCACCTCTGAGCATCCCTCGCCTTTTGTCCAGCCAAGTATGTGGCAGCCCTTCAAGTAGTCCACGGTCCAGCCCCAGATGTGTCCGTGCACCCATGCCAGGCCCTCGCATTTCCCCCCTCTTAGCCTCAAAGGCCTGGGGCAGTCCGGACACAAGTTCAGAGCTGCGAGAGAAACACAAGGTGTGCGCAAACCAAAACAAACACTGTCAGCCGGCTGAAAAACGGGCTCTAAATGGAGACACAGCACCACCTGGAGTCCTGCGACTACCTTACGGTCCTGACGGGAGTAAAGGTTTTCATGCAATCATAGTTAGAAGAAGACTTATCCATTTAAAACGTCAGGAACCGGTTATTTAGTTACAGTAACTGCCTATTTGTTATTTGTGCTGTAGATTCATGTCATTTTATTTGCTGATTTTAAATGTGAATGTGTGTCTGTAATGGTTGTCTTAATAAAGTATCTTAATAAACAATCAATGTATCACTGAAATTTGATCTTCTAATCCAAGTACAGATCAGATTACTTTTGCTCACACTTGCAGAAATGAATACATGGCTAGATTTTTGTTCCTCCCAGAAAACCTTGCATGGGCTCTAAATTACCCTCTACAACCTACATCAAGATGCGCTGTTAGCAATCACACCTCAGCTGAAGTACTGAGAAGGGCTCATTTACCCAAAATGTGAAGTGCCATGATGATACATTTCTAATCCCAAACATTAATCCAAATCATGAAAATTAGGCGAGGACAAGAAATTGAACATTCATTGATTCTTTCTTACATCTTCAGTAACTGTTTTATAAAAATCAGGGACTCCGTGGATCCAAAGTGTATAATACTGGCTGAAAGGCAGGGAGGGATACACCCTGAACAGGATGCTAAGTCATCACAGCACATCCTCATACCCACTGGTTTCATCACTAATCCAACTGCATATTTAAAAAAAAAAAAAAAAAGAACGAGAGGAACACAAAGGCATAAGAAAGAATTCATGAGTCGCTGATTAATACTAAAACTGGGAAGTTACTATAATGAATTTCATACCCTTTCATACTCTTAGAAATAAAGGTATCCAGGAACTAGCGAAATGCTAGGAAAAGTAGCAGGGGATTATATAGAGAAGGTAGTTTTTAACTCTCATTACTGTTGTTATTCTGCAAAATCAAAAAAGTCATAATTTGACTTGGAACGTCCTTCATAGTGTCTAGATTTAAGTTTTAAAGGTGCATCAATATTAAATTACATTATGCACCTTATATAATTTTAAAAGATGAAATATACATGCATAACATATCCATAACTCATACCTAAATTACAAGAAAAAAAATACAGTTTGCTCCCTTTATTCCTGGGTGTTACTCTCAACAACATTAAATGTGTTCTTGCACCAACTGCCTTGGGCTTCTATAACTGCGGTATAATTTATATGCCAAAGTATCTGACATAACAACTCATCAGAATTTGGACCGCATCACCATGACAACTTTTCAGAGTTGAGCCTGTGCAGCTCTTTTGGCGCTACTTCAGTGGTAAAGAGGTTCTGTCTCATCCCACAGACGTTACAGTAATCATACCACATTTGCTGTATAAAACATGCTCTTTAAAGCAGCGTCATATCTCACCATAATTTAGCCATTTCCTTTTCATGCTAAATTGCACAGACATAATTTTGTGATTAACAATGATGCAATAGAGACAGGGAAAAGAAAAACAGTTACTGGGCTATACTTAGATGAATCGTCATCTTCAGCCCTGAGCTTTAAATGGACCTTTCAGTTTTCAGTGGGAGTGGGAGAGAGCGCTGTGGGTCAACTGAGTCAGCGCTTTAACACAAAAGACAGGAAACTCTCAACTGTTTCGCTGTGGTACACTAGTTATAGGATATCATATGTCGTAACAGTAGACAATAGAAGAATATCGGGGGGTACAGACAGGCCTCTTCACTCTAAATATGGACAACATGATCAAACTCTTAAAAATATATTATTAATAAATTTTAAATAATGAGAAATTGATTCATCTGGGAATCTTGAAAATAGATTCTAAATAAAACTTTATTTTAAAATATTAGTACTTAAGGATTCAGTAGCAAACATAACCCTTACACAAGGACATTTTATTCATCGTCAAAATACTCATTTGATAGGATGAGCTTAGTGTATCTGAATACGCTTTCATTTTTCACAAATACAAATTTAACATCGTAGCTCATTAACAGCAGGCAGAACAAGTGCAACATAACGAAGCATCATTACTACCAGATTGTACCAGATGATCAGAGCATTGCTTTGGATTAAGCATAAAAGTAACTGGTCAATACTTATACAAGTGCCATTAAGCATATTCTTTGTAATATATTTGCAGTAGGGAGTGAACTTAACTATACAGCTATTTATTACAAAAGGAATTAAGAAATTACTCGGCAAGCAAAAGTGCATTGTTGTAATTGCCTAACAATATACAGCATAAAAGCTCTTATTAAACACAGGTGTCATGAAAAAGGCTGCTTTCACACTAGGTGTTGGAAATGACAGAGGGAGGGAGACAGGCATACAGGACATGGTATTCAGTGACAAACAGATGCCAAACAATTTAAATGTCTTCTACCTCTGGTAACACTGTAACAAAAAGAAAGATTTCCACTTGATGATGTCATCAAGCACCACATATTCACTCACACTCAGCACAACTTTTTTTTTCTTTCTTTTTTAATCCTACCACCATTGTCCATGTTGATTCTTTTTCTACGAGAGTAATTAAAAATTATCCACACTCCGACTATAGAATGTATTTTATTTAACTTTAATAAAAGACTAATACATCATTTTGACATAATCTCTTTGCTTTTCAATATACTTTGTCCATCTTCAACAACAAACACCTTGTGTGAAAGCAGTCTAACATTTCTGAGCTTGTTAACACACGCACATGCACATCTTCATGCGGTGCAGAACTTGCCACATCCAGCCTCGCACGAGAGACGGGCAACGAAACAGGGGAAAACAAACGACCGTATCTATCACACATAATTGTGAATATGATTGAATCTGCTCAGCCCACAATCACTGCACATGGTGACAGCGAACTCCAGTCACTGTCCACACCGTCAGTCAGGAATACAACCAGCAGCATCAGAAGACCTCCAGGTCATTAGAGGCATAGACTACAGGAGTGTCCTCGGTTCCCAGCGCAGACTCAGACTGGTCCTCGCCACCGTCCTCCAGAGACTCCAACGCTTCATTCGTGTCACTGGCAAATGTTTCTCGAGAAACGTCATCATGCTCCTGAAGGTCCAAAGTCCCGATCGCTTGCTTCATCTTCTTGGCGGTTAAGTACTTTTGCCGCTGCTTGGCTGCTTTCTTGTTTGCCTTCTTGTTGTTATACTCTTTCTGGTTCTCTTCATAGAATATTTTCTAGGACAGAAAATGTTTCTTTAAAAGCAAGGCTATTATTTGTGATGTACAGACTGATGCACCTATTCCGTAACTCCCTTTTATCTCTCCCAATACATCTCTTAATAGAAATAGAAAGCTCAATACATCCTGGAAACACTGTCTGCACCCACACACTGTGCGTGTCTACAAAAATTAAGTGCACCTTTTTTTCAATTTATTTGCTCTAAAACAAGATTATGGCCAAAAAGTAGCAAAATTTTACAGAAAAAATGTTTGTGTATTGAGACTGTTAAATTATGAGACTCTGCCAAACGACATCAGTAACTGTCCTGTCTGTTGCTCTTAATTCACTAAAAGCCTTTATACAGTGAGTGTAAGCCTCTACTAATGCTTTATTAATTAGGTGCAATAGTAAGTCTATGGAAGTGATTAATTAGCATTTCAGCTAACTTTTAGGTAATAAATTGCAACATCTGAAAGAGTATTATAAAGTGGATCAACAGCATTACAGGCCAGTATGCTCTCAAATGCACCAGGATAAAAGAAATGAGAAATTACGTGTATGATAAAGGAATGCCAACCTGAAGCAAGCTACGCCTTAAGGAAGCAACAATGTGGAAAATAAGAGACTCTCTAAAGACTTAGTCTGTTTACTTTATTTCATGTATAAAACATGATAATGCTGTATATGTGAATCATTCTTCATCATCATTCTTACCTTGACTTGATCATGAGTAATACTAGGAGTGTTCTTCAGCAAGTTCAGATAAACTCCTCCAGGTGTCCGCCTTCTACTGCCATCCTATGCAAACAAAACTCATATAAACATACTCTTTGGAGCTATCCATTAATATTTTAAACAATGTCAAGCAAAAAGAATCAAGCTCAGCAGCGCTGCTCAGTGGGAAACTGGGGGAAAATTATTAGAGTCAGAATAATTTCTAAACAAAGTATAAAAGTGTATTGTCACGCAATAAATACACAAAATATTTTAGAATTAATATGCATCATAAAAATGCTTAATTACACAATACGAATTAATCTACTAGGGATGGAATAATATCAATACCTAGGTGCCGATCCAATTTGCATTTCGATTCTGTAAGTGTCAGGATTTTATAAACATCCTGATCTGATGTTACAATTCTAAACAAACATGGCAAAAGAATTATTCACAGGATGCGGCGCTGTGTGAATAGTTTAGAGTGCGATACCTGTAGAATTATATATTTGCAAATTTCAAATGCAAACATATATAAATTAAAAATGTATTTAAATATATATCCTGTTAGTGTCGATAATTAAATTGCCACACAAAAGAATCGTGATACATAACGGAATAAATACCCGCCCCTATCTCTAATTTAGCCCTGCTGCTAAACAACAACTCAAAGTAAATAAAAAAGTAAATAAATAAATAAATAAATAACTGTGGGTACTCTTACCACTGTGTAAAGACCTCCATTTTGTTCGATCGTTGCTGTTTCCGACAGAAGCTCTATCGCTTTCTTTGAGCCGATCACTTTCACAACACGCTCTATTAACTCCTTCTTTGGCTCCTTCAACCTTTTTAATAAAGATTAGAGGAAACGATCATCACACAATACAGACGGCAGACGACTATACTGTATTTAAATAAGCACTGTTTGAGAAAATAAACTGTTTGTGAAAAACAGCTTTGGAAATAGTTCAAAATTGTGGAAAATTAACTAAGGTGTCTCCTTACCTATGTGCTATTTCATCGATCACTTTATCTTCAGGGTCGTCCTCTGTGATCTCATATCGTCCTGTAATGTCCATCTCAGCTTTAGAACCTAGTCGTTCCTTGACTGACCGCTTCCTCTTCAAATGGCCATCACACTTCTCTTCCTGTCCTCCATGCTGCATGTATTCCTCTAGTTGCTTGTCCAGCATGGTCTCCATGCCCTGCTCCTCCTCTTGCCTCTCCTTTTCCATCAGCTTACGTGCCAGTAAATAGTTATAGGTCTCACACTGCCGGCTGTCCATAGTGACACCCGCCTCCATTCCCATGATGCCGAGCTCGGCCGCGACAGCCTCCTGGTTTTGCTCCTGCACCACAGAGCCCCAGATGTTATTCACTTTGCGTCCGGAAGCCCCAAAAGCCGTGGGAAGTACAGGTGGAGGAACGTTGTTGCACTTCTGACGCTTCCGCCTCCACAGTGCAGCCTCTTCCTCTGAGTCGCTGCCACTGGATTCGGTTGCGATGGAGCTGCGGTAGCTGGTGACGGATGAAGCAGCCTGGGAACGATCTCTGCTCTGAAAGTGCTGTGTTGAAAACGGTCCTGCAGAAGGCATCTACAGAAGAATAACAGACTTTTAAATGTAAAAAGCAACACTATCCTGTAGTTTATACGAGGTTAAGTCAAACTTTATTTGCACTTTTGATGTAGAATTTATTAATAAACTTTTAGTGGGAAAATAAATAAATAAATAAATAAATAAATATATATTAACATAATCACACGTGTTCATGAGATCAGTGGAACCGGCTCATCATCATCTTTCGGTGATTTAAGCTAGACAGGTTTGATTAAAACAATCTTATATGCACTTCCTAGAGTACTGTACTAAATTAACCAGATAACGACGCGAGAGGACACATCACTTAGCTAGAACCGTTAGTTAGCTAGCTTAGTTGCTTAAGTGAGTTAACCCGGTTAGCTAACGTTACAAAACAAAGTAACAATTCTCCAAACACACCACTAAAGCACTGTCTCTGAGAGGTATATTTATATTCTTACCTGCTGCCGGGCACCTGAGTGCATTTCTGGCTCTGAATCAGAGCCACTTATTTCTCCATCTTCCAGACTCTCCATTGTGTCTCTGTTGTTGTGAACCGCCATTTCTCCACCCCGGAAGTTCGACGGAAGTTGAAGAGAAACGACTTCTTCTTCTTTTTTTTGTTGTTTTAAACGGCTATCAGGCGACTTATACGTGCATTACCGCCACCTGCTGGACTCCTCTGCTTATTGGATAAAACTTAACTAAAACCTGTGACTGCATATTAATCTTACGAATAGAAGTGTTTTTCTACATACAAGAAACACAAATGTTTAAAAGAGAAGACGAAAATTTTAATTTTACAGCATAATTGGTAACACAGTATTTATGAATGAGAAAAAGAATATATGCAGTAAACCTATTAGACAGGAAATTACAGACCAACTTAGCCATTGTTATTATACTTATTACTAAATTCTCCAGTGTCACTTAAATTGATTTAATCCGCATCTCTATAACTCGGTAAAAAATTATAATTTTTTTATAACCAATGTTTTAATTATACATTACATGTATAAATAATACAGTATATAGAAATATAAAATAACATCTAAATTGCCTCATTGTAACCATTGTAACGTTATTCGATAAAACAGAATATTTTGTCTAGAAACGCAATACAACACATCTATTTGTTTTATGTTATTTGTTCAAATAATGATAAAAATTAAGGAAGCAAAAAAAAAAAAAAAAGTTAGCAGAGGATGGTTTCGATCCATCGACCTCTGGGTTATGGGCCC
The DNA here is from genome assembly GCA_028565275.1 of Leiocassis micropogon. NCBI lineage: Eukaryota > Metazoa > Chordata > Actinopteri > Siluriformes > Bagridae > Leiocassis > Leiocassis micropogon. The sequence continues at coordinate 4,016,151 of JAOVVA010000009.1, read as the reverse complement.
AGCACGCTTCCGCTGCGCCACTCTGCTTCGTACCATAGTAAGTAGAACGAAGACTTATGTACATATAACACAAAAAACGTGCACAAAAAGCTTTAGTATTCTTTTGTACCAGAATGTATTTATTATAATCCCACAAGATAAATTCATTCCACTTAATCAAATTAAGATAGGTTTTTTTTTATTTTTTTTTTTTACAATTAATTTATTTCCATTTTTTTCATTTTCTTTAATAGGTTGTTTTTTGTGATTAACATTTTTATTCGCATGATTTAAACATCTTTTAAACAATCATGTATTATAAATAATTTAAATTGATTTGGGCTCTAGTACGTTATAAGTTTATAATGTGGATTCTTACTGGTTTATTAAGTGGGAGAGTGTGGTTTGGACCAATGATGGTACAGGAGTCGGTGTTGCCAGATCCATGATTTTCACATTGAAAATTTGTAGCTGGTGTTGAACCATTATGAATCTCCAAAAGTCATTAATTTACCAGAAAGGGTCCATCGTCCCTTTCTGGAAAAGTATCCAGAATACGAAAAATAAACGAATAATGTACAGAAATATAAACATATCTGAAACATCAACATTTGTTTATATTATAAGATGGACCAAGCTGCAAGTTTCATTTCCACCGAGATACAAAATAGTTTATA
>JAOVVA010000009.1:3995105-4008393 GCA_028565275.1 Leiocassis micropogon | reverse complement strand
GGTAGGTAGGGAGTGATGAGAATGAATGGGCCCAACGTAACATATTATCATGATGCTTATCGAAACGGCACCTAGGTTTCATGATTTTATAAATATATATATTAAAAATGAAAACCTCGAACCATGTACAAAAAAGTTGTTTAAACAAAGTAACTTCAAGTTTTTAAAACTTTAATCTTTAAAATTCCATTAAACAAACAATACTACTTTTTGAACTGAGCACTATGTATCTCCGGAATGTCATTTGCTGTAAATTTTGCTCTTACCACACGGGATGCTGTGCTGCCTGCCAATGTGTGAACGTTTTGGAGCGTGCCATCTGTAGGACTATAGAGAAAACGGCACTGTTTTACCACCTCGGATACAAAATTATATTTTATTTAGAACTATTTTCCCCCTCACCCATCTTTAGTGGGTAGGTCGGTAGGTAGGTGGATCGATGGATAAATAAATAAATTGTTTTATGCCTTTATTAAATAATATGATCTCAAATGTCCCTGTAATTCACAGTATTCACTGCAATGTAATCTGGGTAGAACTTTTAAGCCATAATCCACTTCGCCAGGCTTATCTGACATGATTCTGGTTAAAAGGCACCTTACAAGACATTCATAGATTTAGAAGAGAGGGTGAGGACAGTTGAGGGGAGGGCAGTGGCTCAACAGTGTTTTCATCATGTCTTCGTTCAGAGCAACAGAAGGCTCTAAAAATTAATACTCCTTTAAGTTTCATCGTGTTACAATGAAAAGAGTCATGCCAAATCCCACAAATTATAGTTAAAAGTCTCGACTTCGATCTCAGTGTTTCATTTCAGAATCAGTCTGGTGTTGTACAGAGGCCAAATGCCGAAAAGCTTATCTTTGTTGTAAAATTGATGGACCTCGCTATATTCATGCAGTTTTTGTTTATGCACCATAAAAATAGCTTATTATAAACCGAATGCATTTTTTTTTGGCATTTCTCAACAGCTAGCACTCTGTATGGTCCCCTGCATACCAAGCAAGCTGTGGACCAGTACCTAGCAGCCATAGAGCAGGCCAAGAAGCAGGGCGGCACTCTGGTTTGTGGTGGAAAGGTCTGTACCATAGATTGTGTCTTATACATGTAAACAGGTATAGAAAACATATTTTTTGTAGATATGCTGTATATGTGTGCAATCACTTTTACTTTGGAAATCTTATTGCAAAACTGAATTTCACCTCTGACCTTTGCTGGTCAGGTCATGGATCGCCCTGGTAACTACGTGGAACCTACTATCTTCACCGGTCTGGCACACGATGCCCCGATCGTTCAAACGGAGACCTTTGTGCCTATTCTGTATGTGATCAAATTCAAGGTATGATGGTTAACCCTCTATTTGCTGCAAGCACATGTTTTTTTTTTTATGTTTCACAATTTTTTTTATGTTCTTTTAGACAGAAGAAGAGGCATTCACCTGGAATAATGAAGTCAAGCAGGGTCTCTCCAGCAGCATCTTTACAAAGGACATGGGCAGAGTGTTCCGCTGGCTAGGGTATGTGAAGTCGATACATATTTGAACTCTAATGTTTAACATAACGTCCAAGTAGTTTTTGGAGACTGAGAGAGGATTTTGTTTTCCACAGACCTAAAGGCTCAGACTGTGGTATTGTGAATGTCAACATTCCAACCAGTGGTGCTGAGATTGGAGGAGCCTTCGGTGGGTACAGATTTCTTTTCATAATACTAACAGAAGCTGCTGTGAGGAACAGCTGATAAGCGTGTGGTTTTGTGTGTACAGGAGGCGAAAAGCACACAGGAGGTGGACGCGAGTCAGGCAGCGACTCCTGGAAGCAGTATATGAGGAGGTCCACATGGTATGTGCACACAAACATTCTCTAGCCATGTAACAAGAACTTTTATTAGTTCCAGAAATTGCTTACATACAGTATTATCTTTAAGGCTGACCTAAGCTTGAAATTGTTTTTACAATGAATATATATATTTTTTTTTCCCCTCGCACAGCACCATCAACTATAGCAAGGACCTCCCACTGGCACAGGGAATCAAGTTTGAGTGAACTGTAACTAATACTTTTACTTGGAAAAAAGAAAACAAGTACATGATTAAGCATACAGTACATTAATTAATACAGGTTTGATTCCAAAATATCACACATAAATGTGAATAAGCAGTCAATTCTCTCTTTCTAAGTCATTAGGTTTAATAGTCAAGTTTATTTGTTTATAGCTTGAATTTGTTAATGACATTTGAGGTAGTCTGGAAAAAAAACAGTTCTAGAATGATGGAAAAACTTTAGGGGGTTTAAAAAGCACTTGTTGGTTTCTTAGTGTGGCTTTTAATGTTGATCCCTATCAAAGGTAACATTGAGATGCTTTGTACAAATAAATCATGCCTTTATTTTTGAAGGAAAATCTTCAAGTGTGATGTTCTTTGTACATTTCTGTTTTTCGTTTTATTTTAAGCTGTCATTTTTTTCTGAATGGATTGTACATTGCTTGGCCACGAGAAGAAAAAAAAATAGTGTCAAATAATTGGACTAAGGAGATTGCTTGAAGAGCAGCCCAACATATTAAAACCTGTAAAACCTTTGTGAAAGAAATGTGGTTGGGAAAAAGTTAATAAATACTGAATGGAGATCACAAACGTTTGGTGAAGTTGCACCGTAAAAAAGAATCCTGCTGGATCGGGACTAAAGAGTTCTGTGGCCGCAAGGAAACCATTTTTTAGAGAGGTTAATCGGGGGAAAAAAGGGTTCAATTTGCTGTAAAGATTGGACTTTGGATCAGTGGGAAATGGTCGTCTGATCTGATGAGTCCAGATTGATCCTATTCCAGAGCGAAGTTAGCAACATCATGTGGCAATAAAATGGAGTCATCTGATGACCTGAATGTACTGAAGGACCAGGGTATCACATCAATGGCACAGGTATATTCCACGAAACAAAATATTAGTGTGGTTCAGGGTCAATGAGGAATCATTTTCACGCATGATCTGTACATAACATTGCACACTGTAATTAAAACGAAGGGTGTTTGATAAACTAAAGTATGAGTATAGAGCTTAATTTTGTTTCCTCTGTGTATTGTAGCTAAAATAGCTGTTTTTAATATGAAATCTGCTTGGTCTATTTGTGCGCAGGACAAAATTTTAACGTTATTTAATAACACAGTTGATCCAGCAGGGGGTGACACTGCTGAGGAATGGTTACTGCTGCTAAGAAACGTGCAATAGACACTGACTAGTGTCAGCCCTGTTACAGCTGGGTGCTTGGAGTGCCTGATTTTCCTGCCTGTGGTTGGATAGGACTAGCCACTGGCCTGTGGTGGACCAGTAACACGCAGAGGGACGAACCTGGATTTTACTACAGAAACTCCTAAATCAGAGTTTAGTCAATGGAATATGTATGAAAGCTTCAGTATTACACAAAAGTGGGTACACCCCTCACATTTCAGCAACCACTTTATTAAATGTTCTCAAGGGAGAATAGTATAGAAATGAAAATTAGATATCATTTAGATTAGTGCAGTTTGTATAGCAGTACATTTACATGTAGGAATTTGGCACTTGATACCCGTATTCCAGAGCGACTATCTCATTATACAGCTCAGCAGTTGAGGGTTAAGGGCCTCGCTCAAGGGCCTAACAGGGACAACTTGGTGGTTGTCGGCTTTGAACCTGTGACCTCCTGAACCATAGTGCAGTGTACTCACTTTTGTTGCCAGCTATTTTGACAACATTCAGCCGTAATTTATTATACAAGCTGCACATTGACTACTCTAAAATATATCCAAGTTTCATTTCTATAGTGTTGTCCTTTGAAAAGGTATACTAAAATGTTTTAGAGGGGTGTACTCAGTTTTGTGAGTGGGTGTACATAAAATCGCTTGCTTACAAAGTTGCCGGTTTAAACAACTAGCATGAAAGGATTGTGATGCCAATTACATTATAATGTAATTATAATTATAATTAGTTTGTCTATACCTAAGACCTCTGAATAGATTTTGAAAACTAAGCAGAAATACTTTGTGCTCTTAATGTAGTTTTCATGAAAATTAGACAAGTTATATGTACACAATACATAAAAATATAAATCAATATTCTTTAAAATTCTTCCTTTTCTTGTTGTGCCGCCTTTAGTTTCTGCTATATATGTATTTCAAGTGCTGGGTTCAAGCCCCTGAACCCACAGTTAAAGTATTTGTCAACTAATATCAACTTATAAATGTTCTTTCATGAAGAATAATATTCATGGCTTCCATTAACAGCCAAAATCTTATTGTACACATATACATCAACTAATGAGCCTAATCTTTGAATAGAATTGAATAAACAATGTCTACAATGTAAATCTGAAGAAACAGTGAAATTTTTTTAGGGATACTTTGGCAGAGAAGTTTGAGAAGCCCTATAGTGTGTAAAAGCTGGCTTAACACAATTGCTAAAAATTAACGAACACATTAGGGCATATTATTTTATACATAATAATAATAATAAGCACTACAGCTGTTCTAAAAGATGTTCACTGGGCAAGTAGAAGCAGGTCGTATCTCCCGTCACAATGGCAGGTGTGTCAGTAAACTCATGCATGCAAAAGTGTGTATTCAGCTGTCCGGTGACGTAGTTTTAGCAGCAGATGTGGTGGCTTCACACGTTTCAAAGAAAACACATTAGCCCTTGGTATTTGGTTTGACGTTGCTGGTAAAGTCTCAAATTCGGAAGCTTTAACTTTCAGATTTTACAAAAATAATGCATTACCCACCAGCGTACACGGACACAAACTATAAATATTTTATTGACAATCTAAAATTGCAACAAATTGTCCAAAAGTTACATTTATTTAATAATCTGATTTTATTTCTGAAATGTTAAACATACAAAACCCGAGTCCTTGGGACTCATTTATTCTCACTAGCTTAAAGCTTTTCAATTCTACAGTACTAAAATATAAAGCTTATTTCCCCCCACTCTCCATCGGACTCGCTTAAAATGCCATAATGATTTCGTTTTTTTTTTTAATTTAAAAAAAGGGGTCCAATCCTGAGTAGAGTGAAAGGCTGTGTGGTGTGGCTATTGCACAGATAAATGTCTTCATTAAGTCTGTCATGATTTTTTTTTTTTTTTTTTTAAAAAGCTCCACTCAGCTTCCTTCAAGCAGCTTTCGCAGGTTCTTCTGAATCTGTGAATGAAAGAACAGCACAAAGGTCAATGAGAAACTGAGGCAAAAACTAAAGAATAACTGACATTTAATAGTTTTGAAACATTTTCAAATCTGTTAGGCCAGATTGTGTTGATTTATTTTTTTTTAATTATGGCAGCTCTGACTATAACATTGGCTATAATTGAAATTTACGTTTAAAGTTTATGTTGATGTGTTTGTTCTATAATGGTTGTTTTCTATAGTAACTGCCTGATTCATACAGTTTTCTATTTCTAGTTCTCACGGTTTATCATAAACAGATTAGGGAGCTTTATAAAAACATTGTGTTCTAGATTTATTCTTCTTTTACTACAACTTCCACTTTTCTGGGTATTTATGGTTTTCCAATTCATTTCAGTTCAAGGTCTTCGTTGGGGTTGAAGTAAGCGCTCTGTGGAGGATTTGTCCACTATAACATTACAAACCATGTCTGAATGAAGCCTTTATGCCCAGAAGCAGCGTTACACTGAAACATGGTCGTTTCTCTTTGTTCCAGCGAATGGAAATTGTGATGATTTAGTGGAACAAGACGTCCTTTACAAATGTGTGCTTCCAAAGCTGTGGCCCAAAAACCTTAGACTGTACAGTATATACTGTACACACACACACAGCCAAAAAATGTATACACACTGCAGAAAAAAAAAACTTATATAAAGGTAATACTTTAATACTAAAATTTATTGATATGCATTATATATTGATATATACAATATTAATATAATATACATCATACTATTTTACTTTTCCTGAAGTGTGCATACATTTTTGTATGTATATGTATGTATGTGTGTATATGTATATATACACTTCTGAATACAGTCATTAAGTTGTTACACGACATATATATATATAGACTATAATGAGGCTGGTAACACATTACACCACCTCACCCATAATTATTCGTCAATAACATTACAGTCAGTCATGTTTTTATTCCTTACATAATGATATTGGAAATGAGCCAAAGTCCTTGATACCACAAGTCTTAAAAGGTCACTTTATGTTCTAAACACCTATACCAGATACTTTGCTTTAAAAGTCTAACCAGATGGTACAGCTTCAACTACCGCAGATGTTTTTCTCATCATAAAGATTATTCAATTGAAAGTTCGATTATAAATAGCATAAAGAAAAAAAAAACTCCAATTAACAAACACGCCTTTGCTAAGTGTCTGAAACCCTACCTCCTTTTCACAGCAAGATTATTGAGCACAAAAGAAAATAAACTGGTTCGGCTTACAATTGTTGTCCAACAGAGAAATCAGACTGTAAATGATCTAGTAGGGAAACTCAACCCTGATGTTATTCAACCCTACAATTAAACCAAATAGTTCACTCACCTTTTCTAACTTAAACAGGTTTGTGGACAGCTCGCCATAGATCTCGGAGCTGGACGCTGGTTGAGATTGATAATAAAGTGCGTTCCTGTATGAGGGGGAAAAAAAAAAAAAAAGGTTTCAGGTTGTTTTAAAGTAAAATGAAAGTAACAATGAAAGGAAGTCTGCACTGGGACAAGTCCAGAACACTGTTACAAAGAGTGTATTAGAATTAAGATCAGCTTCAACAGAAACACTGTTATGGAAAAAACAACAGTATATTTAGAAGTGACATGCTGGGTCTTTTCCGTGCATTGTCTGATTGTTCCCTTGTTGACTCTACAGTATGAATAAGAAGTCCAAATAACGCACAACGAGGGCTAAGTGGTGTACATTAGCTAGCTGAACAAAATGATTTGTTGTTAACGATGACTTAAAATGGATCCTTTTGCAACCAAGAACAGCAGCACAACCTGTGGTCGTTATTAGTAATCCACAAACATGGGCGAGGATGTTGCTGATCCCTTTGAACCCCAGCCTGTAGATTCACACCTGTATTGTTCAATCCAGCAATTCTACTTCGTGAAACGGTTATTAGATTTCTTGTGGGAAGAGGGTCATAGGAAATTACCGACTCACTTACTCGTGTGAATGATCTCCCGATGGGCCGAGCGAATTCAGCCGCTGCTCGAGAGCCAGGATCTTGAAAGCCATGTAACAGGAAGACATCACGAGAACACACACCCTGCCCAGACACAACACCCAGATTTAAAAAAAAATTTTTTAACCAAATGACAAACTCAAACGGTAAACGTTCTGAGAATAAAACAAAACTTGTTTCGACATGCAAAAGTAGCTGAGCAGGTCAGACGTATTACGGTACGTTCATTACATGGAACAAAACAACACAAAAAATACTCACAAAAATAGATAGACAAGTAGAAGAGTGTTGAGAGACAATGGAGGAAGAAGCTTCTCCTGCTGGTTGGCATCAGTTGTGACCTTAATCGGACCTGTGAGGGTATACATTTACAGTGAGTGCTAATTGCGTATTTCTCAAGACTTCTAGAAAGTTATCTTCAAATCATTACTACTAAAGAGTAAATAGAGACAGATCTCTCTCTATCTATGGACTACTGTGAACATAAACAAGAGGTTACCCTGACCCTATGTCTGAACCTTGGTCTGACACACCAACATCAAAGAACTGTTTACCCATCAGCAGGCAAGGATCAGTTATCGACTTGTATGACTGGAATAAGTGCTAAATCATTTTCTCTAACAGCAGCTTTGACAATCAAAAGATCAGTTTTATATTCATGCGCTTTCTTCTAAAACATCGTCGTTTCTATAGCAAGCGCAAATTTATTATTTATTTTATTTACCTTTATTTAATCAGGCAAGACAGATTAAGAACAGGTTTCTTATTTACAACTGTGGCCTGGCGAATCTCAAATCTTTATGATTTTGAAAAAAAAAGGTGCAATTAAAAACAGTATGATGTTCTCAGAGCCACAGTTTCTTTAGCAATTTGTAAGGAGTCTCCAGTGTTTCACACAGGAATTTGTCTTCAAGTTGAATGGCTTTGAGGTTTCTCCAACATGCCAAGATGCATATTTATCCATTATTAACTTCATTTAATAAAGACAAATTGGTGAGGTAATAGCTGTTTAGTTCCTGTTAAAAAAAAGAGAAAAAAAAAAAAAAAAAAAAAAAAAGGGTTACCGGAAGTAATCTTGTCTGTATTCCCCATATAATCCTATCTGCATTCAGATCTTAACGGGTTAAAAGTGTGTGTCGTTCTTTAATAAAGGGGCTCAAACAGTTAAGGCTCTGGGTTACTGATCCAATGGTTTGTTGGTTCAAGTCCGAGCATCGCCAAGCTACCACTGATGAGCCTTAACACCCCATCTGATCCAGGGGTGCTGTATGCTGGCTGACCCTGCGCTCTGCCTTCAGCTTCTTAACTGGCATATGTGAGAAAAATGATTTCAGTGTGCGGTCACGAATGATTGAACCTTAATAAATAAATATACATGCAGAAGTCATTGCTCATGATGCTGAAGATTAACTGATGCTATTGAAGAAAAACTTTTTCAGATATTTGACCTTTCTATGACCTCAACCCTGTTTTGATTTTTTTTATTTTTATTAATTGCTCATCTTTACGGTTACAAAGATAATTCCACATAAATCCTACAGAAATTCAACCATTTGTTCCTTGTATGGATACACAGAACCTAAAGACATAACTAGGAATAAAATGTATCACACACTCCATCCTTGTTCATTATCAAAATGTGTTGCCATTAGTTTCAATTTTGTTTGTTTCTAACAGACCAGTTAACCCTGATTTGAGGCTTAAAACCATGAAGTAGTTTTTGAGCTCGGATACAACACTCAACATTTTAGAGGACTACAAAGTAAATGAAATAGGAAATGAAAAGTGCATTTTGAGTGTAGAGGCACTTCACACACCATTGTGTTGCTTGGCACTGGTGGACGGCAGGTGAATGTCAGCATGGACTGCCATCTCTCCGTTCTTCATCACATCCAAGAAGTTCTCAGCGAGGGGGGTAAACTCTAGAGCCAAGAAGAGAAGAACGTCCATGAAGTAAATCTGATGTTGGTTTCGCTTTGTCAATTATGTACTTGGAATTTTTAAAACGATATCATTGAAACATGACAAAGCATGAATGGTGATGTTCAAAGAGTCATTAACCTTGATGAGCCTAAATAAAAAACTACTCAAATGCACAAAATCTAAATGAACACTAAACATAAATGAACAGCTCTGTGTTTTATATCAACACACAGACGCTGATAAAGCCAGGATAAAATCTTGTCTATGAAAGAATAGTACTCTTTTTTTTTTTTTTTTTGTTAACGGTGACACTTTCCATTGTTTTCTCGCAATTGCTTTCATCCACATCACTATGCAGGTGATGAGAGCAGAGATAAAACACAACCCTGTACTGTTCAGCAGAACCTTTACCATGTTTAACAAAGAGAGACAAAATGCTCAGGAAACATGAAAATGTTGTTCTCCTACAAAAAAAAAAAAAAAGAATATTTTTTTCCCTTCAATGCTTTTTTCATAAGCCTGGAGCCTATCCAAGAAGACTCGGGGCGTAGTACACCCTGGATGGAGTGCCAGTCCATCACAGGACATACAAGCACACACACACAAGCAACAGGCAATTTGGAAACAGCAATTAGCCGTATCTGCATCTCTTTGGACTGCGGGAGGAAACCGGAGCACTCAGAGGAAACCCACCAAGCACTGGGACAACATGCAAACTGCACACACACAAACCCAAGTCAGGAATCAAACCCCCAAAGTTACAGTGCGAACCACCACCGTGCCACCAAAATGCAAAATTTTTAAATGCACCGTTCTCTAAAATAAACAATACAGAATATTTGCTTTTATGATTTATTGACTGACTACCATGAAGTGAATTGCTTTGCAAGAGGTTCATGCTAAATACAAGTTTACATGCGTTCCACCACAATTGTACCACATGCTGGAGGCATCCATGACAAACAAAAAAACAAAAAAACAAAAACCACCAGTTAAATTTTTTTTCTTTAAATACTGTCCAACAACTTGCCTCTGACAGGGATCATAATGCTTTAAACTGATCAAGAGGCTGACTGATTAATCAGGAATTGCTGCAAGACATGTCTCATGCCCCGTTCACACAGTCGATTCTGCACTGTTCAGAACTTTGGCTTTATGTACGGAAGCAGCAGAGGTGGAATTAGGGGTCATTGTTGACTTGCATTTAATTTACATCAAGAGATGTAGCAAGATGCACAGATAAAAAAAAATAAAAAAAATCTCTGACAAATTCCACCCTTCATGTTATGACTGATGACAAGAATTCCACTTTGTCTAGACTGGTTAGGTTGCCAGGGCTCCGAAATATGAGCCAATCCCAGAGCTCAAATATGGGACTTTAAGGAAACGCAATTAAACACCTCATCTGGGAAATAACAGTGAATTTGGGAGACGGCATACCAGAGGACAATGCTACATTTGGTGAGTTCTTCTTGTAATTCTTTCAGCTGCATAACACACATCATGTCAGGGAGTTTTTCCTTGCCACTGGCGCCTTCACCCTCGGCTTGCTCATCAGGGCCAATCTTATTATTATCTAGACACATTTTTCCTCACACATACACGCTTCCATAAATTTTCTTTTCAAATTTTGTGAAGCTGCTTTGAGACAATGACTATTGTTAAAAGCGCTATATAAATAAAATTGAATTGATGTAAATGTGCAGGGCTAGCACCTCAACATTAATTTCATCCAGCCTAGTTATTTTGAAAGTGATAGTATGTGTGGCATTTCTGATACATGTGGTACACGTTGCATAAAAAGCTGATATATATTAGATCATATAAATGATATTGTGGTAAATGCCACGCCTACTACAAGCCTGAAAAGCTAAGCACTGCTTGAAAGCAAACACTGAGGTGGCTCAGCAACAAATTTGTGGGTTTTGTGTAAATTAGAAAATGTGAGTGAAATGATGAGAGGATCTCATCACCTTTATAGCACGATTTCCGTGTGAAATGGGCTTCGGTTTTCATTTGGTTTCTGGATCGTTTCCAGGATGCTAATTTTCACATGCTGTTGGATTGCTATTGACAGATCTGGCAAACCGTTTAATCAAAAAGTGGTGACAGACGGAAGTGGGTAGTTGATGATTTCAGCGCTCAGCATTATCATGCATGAGATCAGCACACTCACCACCTGTTTTTAACTGCAAAATGCTTTCGCCATCTTACATCAAATTTTTTTCAATTATTATTATTTTTTATTTGATGGCGGCGGTATCTTCCCACATCAAACATTTACTGATGGACACCTCCACAAACCTTAAAATCAACACCTCTACCTTCTATAGTCTTATTGTCACACCCTTCTTTTGTGTTGAGATCTGATGAATACACTGATGTAATCAAGGACAGGTCAACAATCAAAGAGCCACACCATGGAAGAAAAAAAAACAAAACAAAAAAAAGTCATACCTGTTTAACCACATCTAATCTTGTTGACTGCAGTTCTGCATCAATGGTTTGTTTGGACTATATGTAGTGTCAGATGTTAGTTAAAGGTACTATTGTGTTTTAGGCTTGGTTAGCCTACTCTTTCATCTACTTATTCATTCATTTATGACATAAATTTCTTAATTGTTAAATTGTTGAAATCATTAAGGCTTTCAAATATATACACACTAGACTCAAGCAAACTAGATAGTCAGCAATCTTTCATCTGTGCTTTTAAGAAACCAGTTATATACATACTTCCCAGACTTTAACAACATTACTTAACGCAACATTACTTTAAAAAGGTCGCGTGACTTTAAATTCTCCAAATTTTGTCTGTTATTGTTCAAGCTGAAATACATCTCAGATCATGCATACTGGCATGCTTATTTATTTATTTTTCACTTCTTTTCACTTTTTTTTTTAACTGCCTCCAAATGCCTTCTTTGGGGAAGTGCACTTTATAAACCAATCAGAAGAGAGGAAATGGAAATGTCCCTTATCTGGCATTTCCCAACTGTTTCAAGTGTTTGCATCCCACATTGCTGATGATGGGACAAAAAAAGTATGGGAAATACACTCACCGGTCACTTCATTAGGTACACCTGTTCAATTGCTTGTTAAACGCAAATATCAAATCAGCCAATCACATGGCAGCAACTCAATGCAAGTTCAAACCAAGGTGAAGTCACTGAATTTGAATGCGACATGTTTGTTGGTGCCAGACAGTCAAGTCAAAGTAATTTCTAAACTGCTGACGTACTGGGATTTTCATGTACAACCATCTCTACGGTTTAAAGAGAATGGTCAGATATAAATAATGTCCAGCAGGATAATGCATTATTTCACAAAGCTAAAATAATCTCGATCTTGTTTGCTGAACATGTGAGTTCACTGTACTCAACTGTCACCAGATCTCAGTCCAATAGAACACCTTTGGGATGTGGGGGAGGACGAGAGATTTTCACTGTGGATGTGCAGCCGAGAAATCTGCAGCAACTGTGTGATGGTATCATTTTAATATGAACCAAAATCTCTAAAGGAATGTTTCTGGCACATTGTTGAATCTATGCCATGAAGTATTAAAAAAGTGAAATTCTAAAAGCAAAAGTGGATCTAACCCAGTACTAGCAACGTGTATCTAATTAAGTAGCTGGTGAGTATTTATGTAAGAGCATTAACTCACTATGACATCCTCAATATTTAGCAAGATAAAAGTTAACCCCCAACAAATGGCTTAAAGATGCCACGTTGGCCACTAAGAAATAGCTGTTACCTGTTAACCTAGCCCTTCTTAAAAGCTAAAGGCACCCATCCAAGGTGTAACCTGCCTCGTGCACTGACTAGGCTCCACACGGTGTAGAGAATGAGCGCAAATGTGAGGTTCCGTTTATGACAAATTTAAGTAAAGAGAGAAAAAAAAAAAAGTCCTTATCACTCTTCTTAATTTATAAGGTATTTGATTTAAAGTGTGATGTTTTATTATCATCTTCATGGAGAGCAAACTAAAAGCTCAGCACTGATGTAAAAAATAAATAAAATAAAATTACGTAAACTGTCCGATTAGATCCTTGCATTTTTCAGGTTAATTTGTACATGTACTGTATTTTATGCATGTGGCATCAGTGAGTTTGAATAAAGTGTCAAGAAAATAAGCTTTGCAGCGGCTTTGATAATATACCATGTTCTGTTAAAAAAATAAAATAAAAGGGTGCAGTACATGTCTCTAAACTC
>JAOVVA010000009.1:3971643-3989405 GCA_028565275.1 Leiocassis micropogon | reverse complement strand
AATAAAATTTAATTATAATTCCATTGCCATGGGAAAGAGAAACTGTAAAGAGCAAAAGCGTCTTTCCTGAAGACTCGATGGTAACAGAAGTGATAACGCAGGATGTTCCTGTCAAGCAAACACTTTGGTCATTTTGTAATTTGTGCCAAGATATTTAAGATTCACTATATTGATCTCAGATGGAAATTGCTTAACCTTTATGAGACCTGTTACAAGCACATGTAATTCTGACAGGGACCCTTTTTTTCCATCATAACACACTTCTTTTCTTTACTGGCTGGGGAGAAAAAAAAACCTTGCCTACAATGGCATGTTATGGGCTTAGTGGTTAGCACGGTCAACTTGCACCTCCAGGGTCTAGGTTCGATTACCGCATCGGGGTCCGTGTGCATGGAGTTTGCATGTTCTCCCCGTGCTTGGTGGGTTTCCTCCCACAGTCCAATGACATTCAGACTAGGCTAAGTGGCATTCCGAAATTGCACATAGCGTGCGAATGTGTGTGTGTTTGTGCTCTGTGATGGATTAGCACCATGTCCAAGCCTGTCTCATGCCCCAAATCTCTTGGAATAGGCTCCAGGGCCCCACGCGACCCTTACATCCCTTACGCGATACAGTATTAAGCCTGTATCACTACATCCTTAGTGCATATGTGGAAACATGGCGGCGAGTCTCACCTCAGGATAGGAGACCTCCTCCTGGTGTCAGACACATCAGACTCTGGATCAAGGGCCAAGTGAAGGTCGACCGCAGACTTTCCACCCTTCTTTAGTTTCTCTTCAGCAATTTCGGATTCGGGGCTGCATATAAAATGCAATAAAAATAAATAAATAAATGAATAAATAAAAAGATTTTTAAAAAATCATTTCACAGGATCTTGAGATGGAGAGAGAGAGATAGAGAGAGCATTATAAATAAATAAATAATAATAACAAATAAAATAAATAATAAATAAAATAAATACATTTTAAAATTCATTTCACAGGATCTTGAGATGGAGAGAGAGCATTATAAATAAATAAATAATAATAATAAAAAAAAGAAAAAATAATAAAGAAAATAAATAAATTAAAAAAATTATTTCACAGGATCTTGAGATGGAGAGAGTGAGAGAGAGCATTATAAATAAATAATAAAAAATACAATAAATAATAAATAAAATAAATACATTTAAAAATCATTTCACAGGATCTTGAGATGGAGAGAGAGAGAGCATTATAAATGAATACATAAATAATAATAATAATAATAATAATAAAAGAAAAATAAATAAATAAATAAAATAAATAAAGTTAAAAATTCATTTCACAGGATCTTGAGATGGAGAGAGAGAGAACATTATAAAGACTGGAACACAACGGACTGAAATGAGTCTGATGTCCAGTTTAAATGGCTTTACTGTGTTACTCAGTTGGACTTTTTGTTCATATTTAAGTACAAAATCCCCGAATTATATTTCAGGCTCTGGGCTTCAGCAGTCGAGTCACTGATGTAATTATAGCCAAAAGTTGATTTGTTAACGAAAGCAGCTGCAAAGTTGTAAAGCAAACTAAGCGAGGGAGGCGAATTTGCAAGGGAAACAAAATGGCACACGGAGGAGGACGGAGGACACCGGTGACTTTGGGGACTGTTTGAAGGAGCAGACGTGTTACTTTGTACATTCCGGAAACATTAAAGCAGGCCTCGTGACCCTAAAAGGCGGTTCGTGGTGAAATAAAAACAAACCAACAAACCAACACGCGAATAAACTACACTCACGTAAACCAAGTCGCTCTTAGTGAGCTCGAGTTCTTCTCCAGAGAACATCTGGTTCTGGTTCAGTCCAAGAAAAGTGCAGCACTTTTCCACCAGAGTGGATGAGAAACCTCCTGATGGGAAAAGACGACGGACTTACTTAGCCTGCACGCGCAGATCTTTCTTCTCGATCCTCCCGGTGGTTTTTCCTCCATCAGGCGATGAGAGCGGAGTGAAAGTCCGATCTGTCTGCTCGATCATCAGTACCATGGCGCAGGGTTACTGCACACACACACACACTCAGAATTACAATCATACACATACACTCCCCCGAAGAGCCGCCACACACCAACAAACACAGCTCTGAGAACTCTCCATACAAACACTGGTGTTAGACTTAGGAAGGAGGTCCTATCTAGGAAAAGCCAACCGTAAGGGAAAGTGAAGACTGCAATGTCGCCCCCTGCTGCCGAGAACAGGAATGTATCCTAAATTGTGTCAAAACTACTACGCCACCTGGTGAAACAAAGCATTCACTCAGTCACGGCCAAAACACAGTACATATTGGTGCTGATTTCATTTTTATTTTTTGTGTTATACATATAATACTACTAGTATGAGCTACTAGTAAAGTTTATGCAACATGGAATCTTGCTTCCCTAAAAATTTCAATTTGCTAACTTCAGCTGTTTTGGAGAGATGATTTTATATGCTCCGTTTTTCAGCATTCATCATTTTTTATATGATTTTATACGCTATGTTTTTCAGCGTTATACTGTCTCGCTTCGAGCATTTAAAATTTAAATCATTCATATTTCTTTATGAGTATTGATACTAAATTTGGCGTAAGCTCCTAAAACCATATGACTCGTAAAATTGTTACTTAAACTAGTTTTTGGTAAAAGTTTAAAAAGCACAAAATCTGTAGTGTCTGTAACCATGTCAAATTCCTGTTACAATATCTTAACAATGTTGCATTTTAGAATAATACACTTTTTCAGATTTATGTCTTTTCATGTGAAATCTAAATTGGCCAAGTTTCATCTGTCGAATTCAAAAAAGTTACGGACACTACATAAAAGGGGATGAAATCATATTTAGCAAATGTGTTGTTTTTTTTATCTGATAAAAATTAAAATGTATATGCATATTTACAAAAATATAAAGCATGGATCAGGAGATAAGAATCATAAAATATTATATAATATGTATGATCCCACCTGAAAATTCACTTTTTAGCATCAATACCATGTTTTTGCTGTCACTCATCACCTATACCACTTTTTCCTGTGTACAGGGTCACAGCAGGCCTGAAGCCTATCTTAGGAGACTTAAGGCACTTAAGTCGGTGTACACCCCTTAACGAGGTGCCAATCTATCGCAGGGCACACATATGTACACACTCATTCACATATTACAGGTAATTTGGGAACGCCAATTAGCCTAATCTGCATTGCCAATCCATCACGAGGCACACACACATTTCACGCACATCAGCAATTGGGGAACGCCAATACAAAGTAATCTGCTCTGCATGTCTTTGGACTCTGGGAAGAAACCGGAGTACCTGGTGGAAACCAACCAAGCTCGGGAAGGTGCACACAGACCCAAGGCGGGAATCAAACCTGGACCCTGGAGGTTTAGAGAGGCAGTGCTAACCACTACACCCCTGTGCCGCCAACTAAGCATTCCTTCCTTCCGTTTCTTGGACAGGGTCATGGGAAGCCTGGATCCTGTGCCCAGGCACGAGGCAGGGTTTACCCTGGACAGCGTGACAATAAATCATGAGGCACACACACTCTTTCACACACAACAGCAATTGGGGAACGCCAATACAAAGTAATCTGCTCTGCATGTCTTTGAACAGTGAGAGGAAACCGGAGTACCTGGAGGAAACCCACCAAGCATGGGAAGAACATGCAAACTCCACACACATATACACACACACACACATACAGATCTGAGGCAGCAATTGAACCCTCACCCCAAATTAAGTATATCAGGTAACTATAAATACCCAGCCCTCAAATAGATATATTGTCTGCTGATCTTAAATAGAGAGCATTCTGCCATTTAGTTAAACACTTTAAACATCTTTGTACCTTAAAGTACCATAGTAATTCATGGCAGATGCCTGAGAGGCAATGTCTTTTGTCTGCTTGTTTGCAAACAAAATAATCACTCACTCACTCAACACTTACTTATCCCGTATACCATTTTATTCAATGTATTTTAGGAGACTTCAGGCCACAAGGCGGGTACACCCTGGACAGGGTTCCAATCCATCGGAGTTAATGCACACACATAAACTAGCTGACTTATATTCACACACTACGGGCAATTTGAAAATGCAATTACCCTAATCCGCATGTCTTTGGACTGTGGGAGGAAACCGGAGCACACAGAGTAAACTCACCAAACACGTGGAAAACATGCACACAGATCAGAGACAGAAATTTAACCCTTGTCCCAAACTAAGAATATCAGGTCAAATATACATACCAGTTTTCACTGTCTGCTGATTTTATGTAGAGAGCATTCAGCCACTTAATGAAACACTTTTAAACATCTTTGTACTTTAGGTAGCTCAGCCATTGCTTGTTTGCAGACAAAACACAAATCATTACGAAACTATGTTTAAAATAGTAGATCCCATGGATTTTCCCCCACCCATTCTCTATACCGCTTATCCTGTGGGGCCTAGTGCCTGTGCCAGGTAACTTAAGGCACAAGGCGTGGTCCTGTACACTCTGGATGAGGTGTCAACCCATCGCAGAACACAAGTACACACACATCTGATCAAACACTATTGGCAGTTTGAAGGTCAGCCTACAACACGTCTGTACTTGTCCTAAATGTTGTTAACGTTATTACAAGTCTTCAGAGTTATCTATGGAATTTATGACAAGATGAGTGCATTTCCCAAACAAAACAAATTGTTTTGCAGCATTGCAAAATTTTGAGCTTTACTGGATTTAGAAAAACAATACAGTTTTTATTAATATAATGAACTGTTGTTGAATATGCAGATGAGACACTCATCACCTGTGATTTACATGGAGTTATTTTATGGTATATAAATATAGTCTTACTCGATACCTTTAAATAAGGGACCCAGTTCACATGTTCATATTTGAACACATTTACAAGCTCCACAATTTATTGACATTGAAGACTGTGCTAATTAAGAAACTGCTGTTTTGAGGCATTTTTATTAAATATATTAACATTTGAAATAAGACGAGATGCTGAAGTGTAAATAATATATGTTAACTAACCTGCAAATGGCTTTAAAGGAAGCCAGTGTTGATTCCTCAGAATCTGCATGGACACTTTCACTTAGATATGTTTTGCACAAAGCTGAATGGACAATCACAAATTGAGCATCTGGAAAGTATTCATAGCGTTTCACTTTTTCCACATTTTGCTACAGTATGTTACTGCTTTATTTCAAAATTGATTAAATTAATTATTTTCCTTAAAAATCTACAAACAATACCCCATAATGACAATGTGAAAGAAGCTTGTTTGAAATCTTTGCAAATTTATTTAAAATAAAAAAGAAATCACATGTACATAAGTATTCACGGCCTTTGCTCACGGCTCGCCTTTAAATGCATATGAAGTTGAGTAATATCCAATTCTTAATCCTTAGAGTTCAATATGATGTTGGCCCACCCTTTGCAG
Source organism: Leiocassis micropogon (assembly GCA_028565275.1). Taxonomy (NCBI): domain Eukaryota; kingdom Metazoa; phylum Chordata; class Actinopteri; order Siluriformes; family Bagridae; genus Leiocassis; species Leiocassis micropogon. The sequence goes on along the minus strand of JAOVVA010000009.1, from coordinate 3,983,987 downwards.
CTATAACAGCTTCAACTTTTCTGGGAAGGCTTTCCACAAAGTTTAGGAGTGTGTTTATGGGAATTTTTGACCATTCTTCCAGAAGTGCTTTTGTGAAGTCAGACACTGATGTTGGACAAGAAGCTCTGGTTCACAGTCTCTGCTCTAATTAATCCCAAAGGTGTTCTATCAGGTTGAGGTCATGACTTAGTGCAGGACAGTCAAGTTCTTCCACATCAAACTCATTCATCCAGGTCTTTATGGACCTTGCTTTGTATACTGGTGGGCCATCCCGAAACTATTCCTACAAAGGGAGCATGAAATTGTCTGAAGCATTAAGAGTTCCTTTCACTGGAACTAAGGGGCAGAGCCCAACTCCTAAAAAACAACCATACATCATAATTCCCCCTTTACCAAACTTTACACTTGGCACAATAAAGTCAGACAAGTACCGTTCTCCTGGCAACTGCCAAACCCAGCCTCTTCATCAGATTTCCAGACAGTGAAGTGTGATTCGTCACTCCCGAGAACACATCTCCACTGCTCTAGAGACCAGTGGTGGCATGTTTTACACCACTGAATCCAATGGTTTGCATTGCACTTGGTGATGTAAGGCTTGGATGCAGCTGCTCGGCCATGGAAACCCATTCCATGAAGCTCTCTACGGACTGTTCTTGGGCTAATCTGAAGGCCACTGTTTCATCAGACTAGAGAATTTTGTTTCTCATGGTCTGAGAGTCACTCTTTCAGAGTGACCATCAGATTCTTGGTCACCTCCCTGACTAATCCTCTTCGCCCAGATGGCTCAGTTTGGCAGGGCAGTCTAGGAACAGACCTGGAAGTTCCAAACTTCTTCCATTATCAGTGGAGGCCACTGTGCTCGTTGGGACTTTAAAGGCCGCAGAATTTTTTTTGTACCCTTCCCCAGATACACTTCTATCTCTGAGGTCTACAAACAATTCCTTGGACTTTCTTGCTTTGTTTGTGCTCTGACATGCAACGTTAACTGTGGGACCTTATATAGACCGGTGCGTGCCTTTCCAAATCTTGTCCAATCAACTGAATTTACCACAGGTGCACTCCAATCAAGTTGTAGAAATAGTTCATGGATGATCAGTGGAAACAGGATGCACCTGGGGTATTGTTTGTAGAAATTTGAGGAAAAGAATGAATTTAATCCATTTTGGAATAAGGCTGTAACAACAAAATATTGAAAAAGTGAAGCGCCGTGAATCCTTTCCGGATGCACTGTATATGCATGACAAAAGCATGTAGACACCTCATCCTGTTACCAGGATGTGCTTGTTGAACACATTATTTCAAAAACATGGTATTAATATGGAGTTTATATAATAGCCTTCACTTCTTGGTGAGGTCTTTTCACTAGAATTTGCTGTTGGAATTTGTGCTCATTGAGACACATGAGCTTTAGCAAGGTCAAGAGAGAAAGTCTAGCATGCAGTCTTTTCAAAAAGTGTTCCGTTTGTTTGAGGTCAATGCTCTGTGCAGACCACTTGAACACTTCCATACCAAATCTCTATGGACCTCACTTTATTCACAGAGGCACTGTGATGATCAAACAGGTTTGGGCTTTTTAGTTGCAATGAAGAGAAAAGATAATGTCAAAGCAGACAAATATTTTTTAGACAATCAAAGGTGTCCAAATACTTTTGGACACACTGCTTTGTATCATAAAACATTCTTGTGTTATAAACTAAAAAAGAAGCAACAAAAGCGCTGACTTTCAGTAAGGCTTTGGAAAGTGCATTCATGTAAACCTTGATTATAGGTCTGTTAAAGTAAATGACAATTGATTTTCAATTTAGTTTTATTTTATAGATCTGAAATATCTTTCTACAGTGAAAGATATTTAAACATTAAAAAAACACAATCTTGGCCTTAAAAAAAGTTTTTGAGAAAATTTTGAGAAATTCCAAATTGAAAATGTGATATAGATTTCGTGGCCCACTGACGGGTAGCACCTTGCACCTCCAGGGTCCGGGTTTGATTCCCGGCCAGGCTCGATTCCCGGCTCTGTGTGCATGGAGTTTGCATGTTCTCCCCGTGCTTGGTGGGTTTCCTCCCACTGTCCAAAGATATGTAGGTTAGATTAATTGGCGTTCCCAAATTGCCCGTAGTGTGTGAATGAGTATGAGTAAGTGTATGTGTGTGTGCCCTGCAATGGATTGGCACCCTTTCCAGGGTGTACCCCGCCTCGTGCCCTAAGCCTCCTTGGATAGGCTCCAGGTCCCCGCGACCCTGAATACAGGATAAAGCGGTGTAGAAGGTGAGTGAGTGAGTGAGTGAGGATGAATTCATTGCATGCAAAATGAGGTTTTCTTTCTGATGTGTGCAGCTGATGGTTGCAGCATCCAGACTTTGGTTTAATTATGCTAGAAAACCTTTAACAAACAGTTTATTTTAGTACTGAAGCATTAAAGAGGTTTCAAATTGAGAAATTCAAATTGTGGGACAATTATCAGGTTGTACTAGCAATTGTTGGCCAACAGAGAGCGCCAGAGATTAAACTGTGGCGCTGTATGGACGATACACCCTCAGAGATGAACTGTGTTTAGCGTCACAAAACCAGTGCTGACATTTTAAACGACTTAATGCTAGTCTCCTGACTGGAATGGGGCAGGGACGATATATAACTAAATTAGTTTACAGATTGGGTGTAAATACAGACTGAAAATTCAAACTCAAAAGAGACCAAGCTAAAGTGTTTAACTTTAGCATCTAACTTTGACTGCCTGAGCAGTATGTCCGCATGTGTGTTAAACATTTTCAGAGCATTTCCATAACATCTAGGTAACATTAACTTTTTCAGTTCTAATTACTGTTGAGTCTCACAGAGCCTCTGGTGGAGGTGTCGCTGTTGCCAGCGTACATTCTGTAACAAGCCCGTGAAAGTGTGAAAGAAAAGGAAAGTAAGGGGAGAAGAAAAGTCCTGTCAGAGTTCATTATGTGTCTAGGGAACAATGCTGAAAGCGGCAACGCAAGCTGCACTGCGCCGAGCTGCCATTAATCATGGCTGACAAGGAACCAGGGTTAAAGGTGGGAGAGTTGCCAGTGCCTCTGATAGTGATTACAGAGAAAGAAAGTGAGTGAGAGAGAAAGAGAGAGAGAATAAAAACTCTTCTAGCAGCCCAGAACGCTGTTATATAACATATAGACTGACGTTTCCATAATAAGACCATATCCTAACCTTCGAATTAAGCATAAATTCACACCGGCCCAATGGAAATGTGACATTTTTGCTGAAAGGAGAGTTTCTTTTTTGCTTCCCCTTTACTAATTGAGACATGAAATGTGAATAACAAAAGTGACACATACAACCTAGGTTGTAGGTACAAGCCTTAAAAATGAAAGAAAAGCAAAAATAAACTCCAGACTGCCATTTGCTAAGCAGTGCAAATTCACTCGTAATGTACGAGCAGCCGAATCTACTCTGACGTATCACCCCAGATTGTATTTCTGCTTTGCTCCTTTCAGAGTCACAAAGTGATTGCATTGCTGAAATATCCAGCTCGTTCTGACCAGCTACCAGCTGCCAAAACACAGGCTGAGCAGTTAAAAACTTGGTGCACAGCTGACGCATTATTTAAAAAGTTGATAGATTTTCATCTTCCATTTGAATAAAATAATCAGTAAATGTTTGAGATTTTTAATCCATTTTTGAAAAACTTTTCTACGGATGCTCAGAGCTTCTCTTTTTAAAAAAAAAAAAAAAAAAAAAAATCTTCTTTCAGCAAATCAGAACCTTGACGATGCAGAGCTGCTCCTTGGTTCGGCATTCAGTGGCATCGCCTCCTCTGAGGATAGCAGAGCTCAGACAGAGAGAGAAAGAGAGAGAGAACATAATGGACCCGTGACTGGAGGAGATTGAGGCTCTGTTAAGTGCTCGGCTTGAAAGCATGTCTAGCCTCATTAGCTGTCAGTTGTAACAATACTGAACTGGCAGTGAAGACAGGTTGGAGTCTCGTGGCCATAAATCACAGGCCGACAGCCCTCTGACAGGCTGGGAACTAGCACACATGCAGGCGCCTTTTCTCGTTCCTCTCGCTCAGCACATCTGAAGCTAGAGCAAACACACACACACACACGCACATTGCACACACAGGCCTACCTAAAACAAGTCATCAAACAAACTTGCTTTTTTTTTTCTCTTTCTTTTTTGTTTTAGATTAGGATATATTTCGAAATGGTTTATGGAATATTAAATTCTGTTAAATAATGTTGGTTAATTATCTTAAATGTCACTAAGGCCGTAAATGCTTGCTCTGCGTATGTATGTGTTTTGCCAGGAGCACTAAGGGCTTTCATGTCATGTCAATCTGCCTGTGTGCATTAGGCTGATGGGGAGTAGTGCAGTGGGACTGCTGAGGTGGGTGCATATAGGTGGGTGTTTTTGGGGAGGTTAAGGGGGGAAAGAGCAAGGCCTCCAGGTCATTAATCACGGCCTCTGACATGTTGAAGCAGGGACTGTAGCCCCCCTGTGCATACAGCTGGGCCACACTGCTGGCACGGGAGGTGCATATCCCACAAGCTTCTGTTGCTCCTGCTTTCCTTCTTTTGCTCATTCTTTTGACGACCATTCACTCTTTCATTCAGTCATCAATCCATCTGCATCAGCTGTCTGTTCAGTCTCTGACATCATCCATCCAGTCAGCCATCCATCCACTGAGTGATCAGCTCAAATCCTATTTATTCTGTTTTTGGTCCTGCCTCAGGCTGCAAACTTAATACACACATGAAAAAAAAAAAAACAGGAATCCAAATTTCTGGTGCATTTCTAAGAAACTAAGCATAACCATTCTCTTTCTCCTTCCATTTATCTTCCTTAATTTCTCCGCTTGTCTTCTATATGTAACTTATTCCAGATGAGCTCTGCCTGGTTTTCACTTGATTTCCAGATTTACAGGCCTTGGGAATTGGGTTTAAACTGGAAGCTATAGAGAGTTCTTTGTATTTTGAGAAAGTCCTCATGAGCAGGATAAAGAAATAAGAAATAGACTGCAAGTCCTAGGAGGGTTTCAAAAGCCTATTTCAGACCAGTAGGTCCTCAGTTGTCATGTGAAATATGGCTTCTTCTCTTCTCCAAAGAATAAATCTCCCTGTTTGGTGTCCTTACATAGCTTAGAGGTTTGGGTTTCCCTTTTTCCTGTCAGTAAGGTTGTTGTTGTTTTTTCATCCAAAATCATATTCAGTTTTTTTTATATATATTAAATCTCTGACATGAACGACTTCACATTTGACAAACAATGTTGGGGTTGTTTGATGAAGTTCTACCACTGTAACTTAACAGCCATAATTATTCTCATGAATCTTGCAAAGCATGTTAATAGATCATGCGGAGTCAGGAGGGCAGGAAAGAATGCAAGGATTTGTAAATAAAAGTCTTTAAAGACAAATTGTAACATGAAAAGTGAGTGTAATTCCTATTTATTTTTATTTTCCTTTTCCCCCCCTTGCAGCAAGCTCCCCTACTGCAAGCTTTTCCACAAGCTGATTGAATCAGACACCTTCATTTGTGCAGAGTATGAGGTCAAAAGGCTGGAGCAACCTGAGAGAGAAGAAAACGATGGTGATGTAAGGTTTTTTTTTTTTAGGTTCAAGTGTTAATATTGGTATATTTGTAGGGCTAATCTATGTGGATTACAAGAAAAAAAAAGAAGTATAGTCCCTTATGCATGATGTGTGGACTGAGTTGATGAAATGTGACACCACTTACAGATGTTAAAAGAAAAGATGAATATCTACTAAATTGTGCAAGCATATATGGACATTAACTAAATTACTTAAAACTGAGGCTGATTTACTGTGGCACATGAACTGACAGAGCAATTTTGTATTTTCTTGTTTAATGAGCTGCAATTTCACCAAGGGCAAAAGCAAACACAATGCAGTTTGCTCTCTCTCTCTCTCTTTCTCTCTCTCTCTCCTGCTCTCTCGCTCTCGGGCTCGGTTCTATTCTGTTATTTTACCGCAGTGTGCTGAGACCCCACCTTCCTGCTGTTCAAACCACAGCAGTGCCACACACACAGGGCCTGCCATAAATCAATGGACAGGATCGTGTCTGCCAGTCAGACTAAACAAGAGCATTTGTGCTGCTTCGCACTCAGTCATTAATCATCTTGACAGTTTGAAAAACACATTTCCCCTTTAATGACTGTATTTGGAGAATCACGTCTGCTTCCTCTCTTTGCATTACTCCTGCCATCTTTTTTTTTCTCTGAAAGGAGCTCTTTTCTTACCAAAAGGCTACAGAGAAAGGGGGAGAGCAAGAGAGAGAGAGCAAAAAAGAGAGAGAGCAAGTCAGACCATTCATATCATTCTAATAACTGCTGACAGCAGAGTAAACGTTGATATATGCAAACCTATGATTAGTCATTGTTTTAGAAATATTAAAAAGTTACTAACATTGTAATTATGTCATCTTGTGTTTTTCAACAAATCTTACCTAATATTTAAAAGGATTATTTTATTATTTCTCACATCCACACAAGTTGTCACCTGGTATAACTGTTATTACTCACTGCTTTGTCACTAATGCAGTCACTCATTAGACAGGAAAAATACAATGAAATCATTGCCCGTACTTCCTCCAAAAAACACAAGCATACGTGCTGCGAACAATTTGATTGAAGAGCAACCTCCAAACCAAAGGGAGCGGCGCTGATTCGGGTCAGCACAAGCATCTGGGCTCAGTTACGTCCATGAAAAAAGGCCAAATATACCATGAGGAATGTTCGAACGAGACTGCGAGACGAATCAAGGCCCAGTCGGTTAGCCGTGACGCTGCCAAAGCACGTTTCTCCACGAAAGTCTTGCGCGTGACGCATACAAGCTGACAAGTCAGCAGCGTTCCCTCCGAGTGCAGGCAGATCTAAACCAGCTGGGGCTGCGCACATTAGCGGTTGGCCATAATTGCCATTGCCCTTTTGTAGGCCGTCGAGGCCAAGCCTGTATGTTTTGTTGCGTGTCAGAAGACGGCTGGAGGGGAATGGGAGAATTGTGGAAGAAGCTGCTTTTTTACGCCAACATGTACAAGGCATGGTAATTTACTTTGGCATTAGGGCACTTTACTGCAAAAATACCATTATAGACTTAGATGGTCGGAAAGGATTTGTTTGATCAGTTTTAATGAGGGCATGGAGTAAATGTCATAACCAACACACTGACCTTGATCTGATCTTCTTCAAAGCTGTGTTGCCACCAGGATTTCATATATTGTCAAATTTCGGTGTGATCCATCCAGCGGGATGAAAAAGAATCAAATGAGGCTAAAGGGTGTACACAGATCTAATGAGTGTTGTGTCCAAATCTCAGTTGAGCAAAAGAAATGATGAACACTTGCAGCCTAATGAAACAGTGACTCCAACTCAGTCATCATTAATCATTAGTCGCTGTCAGTCTTTTACCCTGAGACACCACCGTCATTTCCCATTTTACGCTTATCAAGGGAGAAGGGCTCATAACCAATAAGTGTATAGGAACCTCGTGACTCTGGGTGTTTATGAGTTTAACCCATCTCTGTTTACAAATACGTGTCCATGCAGGGCTTTTACCAGTAACTAATAACACTGTAAGGCTCCACGGAGACAAAGTAGTCCATCTTGTGTCTCTGCCCTGGGCATGCAGTGATATATCTCCTCAGTATGAGCAGCAGGGATGACAGAAATAGAGTGTGGGTGTTGATTCCTGCCATTGCTGGGAGCTGGGGAGGAAAGAGAGATGGACAGAGTGATTGATGAGAAGCGAAAGAGGAAGAAAGGGAAGATGGATCAGATGACAATGTGATGGACGAGCTACAGCAAAATGGAAAATGGCGCCACCATTCATCTTTCCCTCGAGAGCAGACCTCTGCTCTGGAAATTTCATCTACCACACCTTTTATTCATTTAGGACTGACAGTCATCAATGGGCACGTCATGTTAGCTCAGATTTGTTTTGTGAGTTCACTTTTACCTAAATGAAAGCCTGGAATGAATGACATACACCCAAGCCACAGAAGGTTAGAAGAATAAGTAAGCTAACAGCAACAATTATAATGATATGTGTGGTACAGTGGATATGCCTTGACCTTTTTTTTTTTTTGAGATGTCACTGTGGTATGTTAGTTCCCTTGACAGGCTGATCACTTGTGGTGAGTAAAGTGACCTGCTTGCCTGGCAAATATGTCCACTCATGTCCAGCCAAGTGGATCTGTTCCTTCACTCAGCATCACAAACAGAGATTTGCAGAATGTCTAGGAAAAATGAGCTTAGGCGACATCTCAGGTTACCTGGCTAAAACTGATGGAGACATGATGCCTTTACTATGAGGCAGGATCGGTGTTGGATGCTTTGCAGTCGATTGCATTAAGTAAGCAGCACCTCCCAGAGTGGTCCCAGATCAGTCTGGATAAGACTGTAACCAGATTCTGAGCCTTGAGGGGCCCAGGCACTGTAACCTTGCAAGCTAGCTGCCAGTATGTGTGAGTGATGATATACAGATACTGACCTGACAGGCCCTGTTGTGGTTCTTTACAAGGCTATGTAATAATATTGTTGCCAATCAAACTGCCAACGTCAGCCATGGCAGTGGGATAATGTTGTCTAAAAACCAGCGTAACAGGATCAGTGGAACCATTTTAAACCTTTCCTTCTCTTATCATAGACGATGTGGGACCTGGGACCAGTCAAACCGATAAGATTCACTAGTTGAATCTTGGCTGAGTCTAAGAAATGCCGAAGACTTGCAGGGTGATGGAAGAGTCACGCCAAAGTCCTCATTAATCACTAGCCCTCGTCTGTCATCTGCCCAGTGGTGGCCTCAGACACCACCATCATTTCTTATTTTACCCTCACTATACTCCACTATTACAGGCTGCACAGCAGACCTGACCCGTGCAGGCAGTTAAAAGCACAGATTATTTTTCAGATGATGAAAAAGGACCTAAAACACACAAACATGCCTGGGCAGAAACGTCTACAGCTCCTCTTTAAAACCTGAAAGGCCAGCCGGCTTTCCTTAGGGAATACAGACGGCTTACACCGCAAAGTTAATCTGTTAATTACAAAAGTGTGATTCATAGTAGCGAAAATGACTCAGTGTAATTAAATTTAATTGAAATGTCCGCAGCATGGCACTCCTGGAGGATTAATTATTACACTCACGAAAGAATGGGAAGCGAAAAAATAGCGTGTAAGAACAGATACTGTAAAAGTACATTGGGAACAATAACCTCTAAGGCAAATGTTTGCATAACTATAACTCCGTTGCAGATATGTCAGTTGACATGCGCTGTTACAATAAGCAACATGAAAGGGAAAAACTTGGTACTGGACAAAAAGACAACAGAGGAGGGATTGTAGTATTTGCTGTAATAATTACGAACAAACATAATGGCTGTTAACTGTACCACACCTAAAATATCCTGATGACACACTCCAGCATAAAGAAGCAGAAATCAGTTGCGTAGCCTGCAGTAAGACAGTGTACCATACTTGTAACTTTGTATTCATATACAAAAGCATAGGGTGTAGTAGACAAGAGAAATTTTAATTACAGACCTGTAACTATTGTTGCATAAAAGAAGTTTAAGGATAGGCAGTTAGCTTGATTAGTTTAGATCTTGAAAAGAAAATTCTAGGAAAATTATGTGTGGTGAAATTTGTATATGATCGGTCCTTTTGTATGTATTTTTATTACCTGTTTTTGATTCAGATTCATGTTTTCGTAACCTTGTTCTAACTAGACCATTTAATCAGGGTGTCATGACATGAGGCAGAACTAGATAACTCAGGGCAAAGGGAAAAAACGCTCGCGTAAGTTGATAGATATCGCACTTCCTGATATGGTCTCCAGAGACCTGCCTTGAAAAGATAGGTCTAGACCCATCTAACATACAGCTGATAAGATTTTACTGTGGCTCCTAGTAATGCTAAAATAAAATAAAAACTTTGTTTCAATACCATCATCCTAGATATACTACTTATTTGTAAAAATACACAGTAGAGCATTTTTAACATAGAAGATTAGTCACAGACAGGATTAATATGACTGTGAAAGAAGAATGAAAAAAAAAAATACAAAAGCATGGAGTTTAAATATAACCATTTCATTTATTTAACAAAATTATAACTCCAAAGTTGGACAGCTCTGCCATCATATTTTTTTTAATGTTTTTTCATTGAAGTGGCACCTTAACCAGCCTAGTAATTTCAACACTTTACAAAAAATATTACAGCTCTTTAAGTCATTTATTGGTAAGCTGTTGAAAATAAAAAATAAGCATTTAGAAAGGCTAGAAGGACATGCACATTCATACCGAACAGACACAATAAACCGACAGAGTCAGACAGGACAGATTTATGAAAGGAAAGAAAACGTCTGAAGCTTAAGATTTGCAGCATAGTGCGTACAAAGAAGAACAGTTAAATTGAGTGAAATGAATAGATGAACTTGGTATTTTTGATAGTAAACTGTTTTGGATTATAAACTGGTAAAAGCCAAGCGCTTGTTAAAAAATAAATATAATTCTGTTCGAAAACTACATTGGCGCTTCAGTCTCACAGTCTCAAGCTTGCATGCACCCTGGAACACCCATACTTTTATCTGTTAGGGAGTCCATGGATTGCTTTTTTGTCCACCTTTTATGTCCAATTGACTTTCCTTTTCCCATTTTTGGGAAACTGGAGACGGAGTGAAATCCCAAGAAGGATGTCCTAGCAGTCATCATGCAAGTGCGCTGCTTGTTCTGGCTCTAGAACTCTGAAGCAATGGAGTCCATTTCACTGGTAGCCAAGGGCTGAGGCAGATCCCAGTCTCTGACTGTAGAGGGCATAGTGAGAGTAATAGGGTGCGGAGGCTGGTAAAGAGTGTATGGGAAGTGTTGGAGCTGTGGGCAGTGGCATTTTACTGTAAGGATGGTATCGAGCCAAGCCCAAACTCGGTGGTGCCCTAAGTGAGAAGGAAGCAGGAAGAGAGGCTGGACTGCTCTGGGGAGGCAGATGGAGGTGACATGAAGAGGAGGATGAAGGGTAAGTGGACAGGAGCTTTCCATCTACGCCTGGCAGTGAGGTGTGTGTTCGCAGGTGGGCTAATAGCTCTTCGGAGGTGGCAAAGCGCTTATCGCATGGCCCACTGGCTGAGACCCAATTGCACGCATGTGGTAGAGGTTCGTTGGGCAGCATGAAGCCATATGTGTATAGTGGATGAGACAGTGATGGTGTGATGCTGGAAGACAATGAGCTCTGGTGGAGTGCGTGCAATGGAGGTTGAGGGGGGTAAACCAAGGGGAAGCCAGATTTTAGGGAAGATGAGGGGTCGTGAACACATGTGCCACAGTTGCCACCCAGATGAGGTGCATTTGGGTAGCTTAAACAGTACGGGTCCCGACACAAACTCTGCATAAATGAAGGTGGAGATGCACCAGTCAGTGGGCTTGAGCTAGGGTGTTTGCCTGCAACCCCTACGCCAGCACTTCCAAGGCTGGACTTGGTGGGGTCTAAGCCGTGAACAAACTGACCAGGATAGCCAGCATAAGTGCCCACTATAGAACCATGGTAGCCCATGCTGGATGATGGAAGGGGGAAGACAGGGTGACTAGATTTGAAGGGGGAAATAGAAACAGGCCTAAGTCCTCCAGGCTGAGATGGTTGTGGGTCCGATTTGCCCTCATTAATGGGGCTGCTTTCAGAGCTTGAGCTACTGGAGTTGGCACTTGCTCTGGCATGGCTAGAGTTGGCCAGCTGGGGACTGTCCAGACCGGGCTTACTTGACTCTGCCTCCTTTTTCGGGTTGCTGCCACTGTCAGAGAGTACCACTTCTATATGTTTTGAATCCCCATTTGCAGTCTGTGAGTGTCCACTGGATCGCAGGGTGCCGGGTGAAAGAGCGTGTCTGTGAGCTTGCGTCTGTGAAGGTGAACCCACTCTGGAACTTGGAGAAACAGTACGTGTATGGTGTGGCTGACAGCTCGGTGTGTTACTTCCACCACTACCTCCACCCACAGGAAGACAAAAGCCGGGCTTGTTACCGCTGCTGCTGCTCATACTCCCATCCCTCTGGCTGTCTGGGCCTGTTTTAGAGTAAGGCTTGAAACTGGACTTGTCATCCGACGAAGGCCGCTGGTCTGCAAGTTTTAGGGATGAGGAAGAAGAGCGAGATGAGCCTTCTTTCTCACCGAGTCCGCTAGATGTAATGGAGGCCAGTTTGGATGAGGATGGAGGATCTGGTTTACCTATCTGAGAACAAGTCTGAGCCAAGAGGGCCAGTGGACTCTTTTTAGCATCCAGCTGTAATAAAAATAAAAAAAGAATAATTTCAGTGAAAGGCAATGCATAAATAATAATAATTATTATTATTAGTAGTATATA
>JAOVVA010000009.1:3956719-3971628 GCA_028565275.1 Leiocassis micropogon | reverse complement strand
ATATGATTATCGTAATCGTAACATGATGCGCAGTACATTGGTTACAATAATGTGAAGCAAAGATATATAAAGACAAATATTTACTTATTTACTTTCATAATTATGCCGGCAGTAATTATATCTGTGTACTTGTATAAGGATTTTATTTGAAAGATGTACGAGTTATTTTAATTGCCCCTAAATTAAAACTAAATAAATAAATATAATAAAATAAAACAGCTATATACATAATAGGCCTACATAATTTTAATATATTAGATTAATACATAATCTAACTATGTATATTCTAATAGTAAAATAAGTAAATTGTAATAAAGGAACAAATATAGTTTATATATACTATTCAGAAAAACATTTTAGCACCAAAAAAATCAATTATAATATAATAATTCTAATAACTACTACTACTACTACTAATAATAATATTAATAAACAAATATAGTTGATACTTAAAACATTTTTATTATGGTTCTGGTGTATTTTACGACTGTATTAATACAAAACGTAATGCAGTTAATAATGCGTTTGAGTCTCGGTTTATGCTATTTTGAGCATTTTTACTAAAAGTTTTTAGTCTACTTTTAGGCTTAAACTTATGTCATATAATCATATAATTTGATGACTGTAAATGACAAATGGATACTGCACAGCGAAGTGACTAATGGAGTATATACCAGACTGTAGTCTGGAAAGAAGTGAGTGTGTACGACAGAGAATAATGGAATGAATGACATACATATTTTACATATTTACGCAGTAAATACAAGCCTTTGATTTATAATAAAATGAGTAATGCAGTCCATACTAGTACAGTGCACAATGTAGTGTAGTATGCTATAGATCATACCTCGATGCTGACGGGGGCAGATGTCAGGGGCTGCAGGTACTCCGGGTGGAGCAAGTGGCCCGAGTGCGTGGTCAGCATCTTCACTACTTTAATGGGGAGACGCTTGGCCTGACGGATAGGATCCGAGGGCTTTAACAAAGCGGTGGACGTGTCCTTAATTCCAGTGAGCTTTCTGAAAGTGAAGCTACCGTGCTGACTGTCGGAGGTCGGGCTGTATAAAGCGGAAACTCTAGATCCACTCAGAGTGTGGTGCATTGGGTGCGAGGCTGAGCCGAGGAGCGCTGCGGGAACGATCACACACAACACAACATCTTCATACAGTACAAACTCACTGGCTGGCTTTTACGCCCATGGCGCACCTTTTCTTTCTTTCTTTCTTTTTAAATAATCCACAGCCCAAATGTCCGAGAGACTGATTTTTCTACACGCAGCGCTTTTACAGGTGAATGTTTACTCCAAAGCCGTTCATAGTTCCGCTCCGTGCGCGCAACGACAAGCCGCAGATCATCCACACCGCAAAATAATAATAATTTAAAAAAAACTCTCTTTTTTTGTACAGAGATTGACTTGATGCTATTTAAGACTGTTAGTCGGAAAATCACAACCAAATCCTCAACTCAGAGTCACAGAAAGAAACAGCAACAAGAACCAAAAAAAAAACAACCCCACAGCAAACGACGCGCTCAGTTCTGCGATCCTCAGCTCTCCGACGCGCTCCTGTTCCGTCTTGTGTAATTCAAGTAAGCGAAACGCGAGGAGGACCATCCAAGTCCGCGAGCCGCCGACCAATCAGAGCACGCTGCATTGCTAATGAGCTTGGAGGAGGGTCTAAACGGGGCGGAGTTCTCGGCTATCGCCCCACCTATCGGTCTTTTGTCATATCCATGTTCATTATGGCACGAGAGTGACAGCAAGGCTCTTCAAATGTCATTATAGATCAGCCTCTCCGCGCACTTGTGCCTGATAAATGAGATCCTACCTGCTTTAGGATCCACAGAGCAGCAATAATGATGTAGCTGAGGTAGCGGAGGAGAGACAGAGACAGAGGGCGCACGATTCAGGGAAAAAAATCCTACACAAATCCTCTGCAAAGGGGATATCTCTCCAAGCCGACACTTAAATTGGGCTATAAATCTAAAACCAACACTGGAGACTAGCAATTTGTTATATCATAGATCTATAAGTTTGAGCCAAAAGAACCAATTTAGAAAAAGAGCCAGAGCAGTAAAATGCAGCCAAATGCTTTGGAAGCAATATCCATATATTTAAATATATATAAAATCTTTTGTTTCAGACAAAAGATCTTCTTTTAAATCAGGGTTTAATTATAGACAACAATGCTTCAACATGCCTCCTATTTTAGCTCTATACATTTCTGTTAAAGTAAATTAAATGTAATTTGCTAGTGCCCTCTGGAATCAATTGTGCACTGAAAGAAATCCAGTAATGAAACAAGAAGGACTCTATAGTTCTGTCTGTAAAACTGGAATGTTAATAACTTTATTGCATTGCTGCTCCTTACTGCTTTGGCAATGAGCTAATTTTGTTAACCTAATTATACAATGAATTGGTTAAAGAGCTTAAAAATTATGCCTGACAAGTGCTATTAGTGGCAGCCTGAAATAGTCGCAGCCGGAGAGGCTTTGAATCCTTTAGCCATCTCATCTGATCCATTCTGTATCACATGAGCATAAGCTCCATTCAGCAAGGAGAAGTGATGGAGTTCTCTTTCTGATTTTCTGGAACAAAGACTATTCATTCTTGGTCAAATCACCCAATTTATGTTTCAGTGTACTTTTTTATATTTTAGGTTTTTATTATATGATATTACTTTGCTGTTTGTAGATGTTGCTATCAGAAACATAGATGGCGTTTATTTGCTTTTAAGTGATAATTAACGAACATGAGATAATGTTTGACAGTAGTGTTCGGGGCGCTACACTGATGTCTAACCTGTCAGACATTGCAGACTCCCTATGAGGTTAGCCTAGGTCAGTGAAGTGATAAGAAGATTAGCCAGGCAACAGTCTCAAGCAGAAAGGTCAGGGGTTAGGTTGCACTGAAGTGCATGCACCCTAATGTGTTTACTGTTATACTGCTTTTCTTTGGATCAGACACTGATGGCTAGCATGCCTCTCTAGTTTGTGTGTGTGTGTTTCTACAATGTTGCTTATCATTAACATACTTATGACATACATGACATACTTTGACAAGGCGTTCCCAAGCATTTTGTAGCAAGGGATCCATCTAATTGTAAAAATACTTCAGTACCTCAGTAGATATTTAGTTCATAAATAGGTTTACTAAATGAACATTATTTAGATGCATCAAATTTAATATTAAAGCCACATTTTGGGTCTTCTTGTGCTGCCGGTTCACCTCTGGACCCTCTGGGTGTGGCATTGCCGGGCCTACAGGGATATGCTTTAGTGTCTGGCACCAGGACATTGACTGTGGATCCTTTGGGTGCCCTGGGTAATGAAGTGGGCTGGGTTGGTGGCCTTGGGCTCTTTTTCTGCAAGATTACATGCACAGCTGGCTGAGGTTCACTGTTTGTTCTGGTGCCTTCTCTTGTGGCCAACATTAACTTTTTTTCTGGCAAATTGTGCTGCCTTGGCTTTTTTGTGGAATTGTACAAGACAGGCTGGTGTTTGGTCCAGTGGCATATGTAAGCCTTAGATGTCCATGATTCTCCAGTTTGCTGGTGTATAGTTTGTGATCATTGTTGTTCAGTACACCTGGCAGTGGTGTTGATATTATGGCTGATCAGTGTTTAAGCCTACCTATAAATGAAGTCTGGATTTAATCTGCTCAATTAAAGTGGCCAGTCAAATTATATTAACATAAAAGCTTAAAGCATGGAAATAATAATGATGGGTTGTTATTTCATCCACTTAAAAAAATCACAGACCTGGTTTGGCCCCCTTAGACCCAACTTTGAGAACCACTGAGCTAGTCAAAAAATAAAATAATCCAAAACACACAAAATAATGTTAAAGAACAAGATAGGAATTTCCACTAAAATCAGCAGACTGAGTTCTGTTGAATTTCAGAACATATTAAAAATGAAATATCAAACTATTAAATGCAGAACCTGGACAGCAAGTACTTCCCTAACCCTAATCTTAAAATTGTCAACTTAATAAGCAAAATGTGATTGACTTTGTATGGCACAGTTTCCATTTATAATCCCTTCACCATTCTCTTCATGACACAACAGGCCTGATTGTGCTTTTAATCTTTATTCGCAGCGGGAATGTTACCAGAGTACGACCTCCATGGGGTCATGACCTCAGATATAAACTGCTCTAGTGAAACAACTGATCCACCAAATCTATGGAATGCTCAATCTATTATTTCTGAACATGTTCATTCTTCTTTCACACTTATTAAATGTTTCTTTATCTCTTTTCACATACCCCTTGCCATTTTTAGTTACTGTTTACAGAAAAACAAGAAAAAAGGGATAATTTATGACTCGGGTTGTTTTCAATCCAGTCATCCAGATGAGTGAAGGCGGTGCAGTTGGGTTGAAAAGTTTGAGAAACAAGCTGAGAGGAGGAGACCGGGGTGAGAGAAAAAGAAAGAGAGAATAAAAAGACAGCAGGAGGGAGGAAAGTCGAATGGTCGGCAAGAGAAAGGGCCTGAGAGGGGGTGTGGTAGGAACAATAGGGAATTGCTTTGGGATGTTTCATGGGTCGCCTTGAAGTTGCTCGTCAACAGATGTGTCACCATGTTAATGACTGATTGCCGTTTCCTGTTGTGGACGGTGGTCAAACAGGTCCCCAGTTGTGAGGTCAATAAATCTTGTGGATGGATAAGTGGACCTGATGGCCATTATACCCACACAGAGGCACGTTAATGCCACTTTGGTGGCTGTTCTTTAAATAAATGAGCTGCTGTGAGCAGAACAAGACTGTTAAAGAAAAATGATCTGTACTTAATTCCTGAGAAAGCTCACATAATGTTCCAAATAACAAGAGAGTGAAATAGTAATAAAGATTGGTTCTGTAATAACTGTAATAATACTGTAGACAAATATACATACCAACATTATCGAGAACTTCATCAGTTGAATATGCTGCTGGACGCACATGGAAGTGACATGTTTTTAAATCTTTTAAAATAACTCCCAAATATTTAAAGCATCAAAACAATATACAGTGCATATCTGCTCTTACTTCATTATTTCACTATGGTCCAATCAAATGGTTCCAAGAACTCTGTTTTTCATCCAAACTCAAAAAAGACTGTGTGAAAAATATTTCACTAATCCATAATAATACATAGAAATCGTTCTATTTACGTGCTCTTAACATGTCAAAAAATCCCCAAATGCCAATATAAATTGGAAATTAAAGGCATAGAGAGTATTCTCATGTGAACCCTTCTCATATTCCTGCCAACAAAATTTAATTTGCTTAGGATTTTCATCAAATCCTCTCAACAAACCAAGACAGCTACAATCACCAACCACGTTTTATATAGTCAAATAAAGAGGCATAATTTAATAAGGTTTGGTGTAATTTTGTTAAACCGTGTGTAAGGTCTTTACAGATTTTTTTGCAGAGGGGAAAAATGTGGGCAAGCATGCATACACACACACACACACACACACACACACACAAAGAGAGAGAGAGAGAGAGATATCCGGCATCTTAATGGCTTCTGAAAATCCTGTTTATTTTCATCTTCCCACACCTGGCTATGCTTAATCTCTCCGCACTGCCAGTCATGTATGCGTTAGACTTATCAGCTCTTAGCTCTAGATTTCAGTCCACCTCCTCTCCACTCCTTCATCTGTCATCACAATAATGACATCAACGCTTAAATATTTAAAACAACAAGATCGCCTTAATGCCACTGTGTTTGCTTTCACACCCAGACACAGACAAGATGTAGACATGATGACACATAAATGCAGGTTGTACAGTAATTTATAGTAAATGAAAACATACTTGGCAAACTCATGGATGCAGGAAAAGACACACAGACACACACACACAAAGACCTGCATTGTGTTGCTTATGTTCAGGTTATCAGTATAAGTGGGTGGGGACTGTATTTGGCCAGCATACGCCAGTCATCAGAGCTAAGATCTGATTGTGTGAGCTGTGTTGTGTGAAATTTCATCTGACATCAAGGGTGGTTATCATCTCACCCGTAGCTGATTTGCGATGGAGCCCTTACTGTCTTTTAACAAGCTTCACCACAGTACGTTCTACTAAACACAACACCTCTCAGAACACACCACAGTCTCACTGCTGACAGACAGCTACTGTCTCTCTTTCTATATATGTTTCCTTCAGCTAGATCTTACACCTGGAAAATTATAAAACAACATTGATAAGGTAATATTTTTACAGATCCATCTTTACCGATCCAAATGATACCAAATAGAATGCCAGATTGTTCCATAGATTTTTATTCATTGGATCTTCCAGATTATTTTCCCAAAAATAAAACATCACACTTTCAGAGGATGCTCACAAATCAATGATCCTGAGAACAAATGAGGCTGCAGATCAAAACACACATGCTGGATGGCAGTTTAGCATTATGTACACTGGATATGAATCTTTCACACATGACATCAAAGGAGTCAGTACCCACATCTCTACACTACACTACCTAAACTATGGTTAATATTTCCATTTAAAATTATGGCCGGCAGCCATGAGTAGATCAAATAGATTAATATTGCATTTTTCATACCGGACCCTATAAGATAAACTAGGGGAAAAAAAAGATTTAAGACCAGCATAAAAATGGTACATCTGCAAAACTGCCAATTAACCTCTAGTGTGCTCCAAGCAATAGGCTGATATTGAGTCAAACTGTTGAGCTGTAAGGATTGAAGGAAAAACTTAAAAGTTAACAATAAAAATCAACAAAAAAAATGCTGGATTCCTATGCTGCTATGATGGCTATCTATGTTTATATGTTCCATGTGTTTATATTACAATCCATATGGATCATGACTTCATTTTGCCTTAGCCGGTGAAATCACGCTGAAGTACCATTGATCATCCGGATTGATACGAGCTCTCAGTCATGCTCTGCTGTAGGAACACTGTTCTCATTATAGTGATCGAGGGATCCATAGTAGTTCTTTAGGAACGGTTAAGGTACAAGGAAATTGATGGCAACTGCTGGACCCTGGGGCACAAAACAAATGTCTCTGACTCTCTCTGAGCCTCCACTGTGGTGGCAGTGTTGGAACAATCTATTACTATTGATCCTTACGTGATTTTGAGGGAAAGCAAAGCCAGATGTGGCTGTACTTTCCAATTCTGTCTTAGTGAACTCTCACAGAACCTACTGAACAGTCACGCTTGAAGGTGGACCTGTTCCAGATTTCATGATTGGACACCATTTTAAACAGTTTCCAGTTGGCTGTTTGTTACATATTCAGTTAATTTTAATCCGAAGACACGTGTTAAACAACATGGCATCTCATGATGTGATACGTCATAAGAACCTCAGACAGGATGCATAACTCACTGTTCATCCACTCTATTGTCAGTGCATGGGGGTTGTTGAGAGATGTGTAGATATCCATCATCACTGCTGGCTTAAAGGCACAATGAAATTAAAGACCAACTGTCTTTGATTTAGAAACCCTCATTTATACTGAGCAGATCCATAAAACTCACTTGACCTTCACAATCCCTTAAAGCTCAGTCAGTGCCTGTCATTTATCAATCTCACTAAATTAGCTGCTATAATGGAGAAGTCAATAGAGAATTAAGGGAATCTAAATTTGAATATAATGTCCTAACCTTCCATGCATGGAAAAAGGAAAATGAAATTTATGTAATATCTTACATAATCGCTAAGAACAAGTAGATTACTTGTAATATGCACATTTTTTTTGCTATATTGGCAATGTAATCTATATCTTGCTAAGATATAGGCTTGCTATGGCTATACTTAAATGTAAAATTGACTTTTTCCATTCAATAAAAATCACTGGACTGGAGAGCATGAACACCATTAGTGTATGATTCCGTGTCATTTTTTTTTTCTTTTTAGGGGGCAGAGTTGGCCTTTTTTGATATATTAGTGCATTTCTACAGATAATCATGCTATATTTTCCTTGAATATCTTAGATGACATTGTCCCATTTTATTTCATTATCATCTGTCCACATCATAATGTTGCACATTTCATTATCCTTCAATCCTCATTCGTGAACAAATCTACTATATATATTAGTTATACATGTGCAAAGCAGCCCCTCCGTACCATTTGGAGTCTTGAACATGCTGCAGTGGAGAAAGGGTGTCATCACAGTCAGTGTGTCATCACACTCTCCATCTGTTAGCACTAAGCACAATTTTAACCTCCGCATAGTGTGCCATATGGGTTCTGCCGACAGTTTGTCAAGTGCACCTCTGCACAGAGACTAGGAAACTGGACCCAGAGATGTCTGTCTTTGAGTGCATCTGTCTACTTTTACAGCGCCAAAGCATGAAACAAAAAGCATCTGAGTTCAAGCCAATGCCTTTCAACAGGTGTTGTGTGAATCCAGCTCAGCAGCTTGATTTCAGGGTTATGGTTTATGCCCACCCTATGGTGTCCCTGACCCAAGACCGTATGGGTATGGATACTCTGGGAGAAGAGGAAGGATTGCGACACTCAGGACCTGTCAGTTAGCACATGAGTGAGAAGGGCGGGCGTTGGCTGACGAGCTTTGAAGTAAAGACGGCTGCAGGCCTCCAATTAAAAGTCCATAATTGTGTAAGTAAATCAATTTTTATCTGGCCTGTCACATCAAACAAAATCATTGTTATGAGGTTCCGCCTTCATAATTCATCTCAGACTTGACATCTGACAGCTACAGGTTGGCAAATTACATAACAGAAAGAAAACTTGGGCTGGAGCTTCTTAAGTGTGGAATGGATGAAATGAATCAGAAAATGTTTCCATGAAGAAGCAGACTAGGATTTGGACAGATGCATTCCTGGAAAAAAATATTCATGGTTTCTTCAGAAAGTAAAGAGTTCCTAGCTAATGGTTTATACCGGGTACCCTTTCTGATACAGCTGTTGGTTTCTCTGTAGATCTGGGTTCCCCAGAAAATCCACTATGAAATGCTTAAAGGTTTTATATATTCCTTGTGCAAGTAAAACTGCACTATGACTCAGTGGAGATCTTATAAAAACATACGAACATTAGTGTTATGGTTATAAAAATCAGGTAGTAGTTGATACCTATTTCATAAAATATTGATTAATTTCCTATAATAGCACAGCTCCATAATTGAAATTGTAGTTTTAAATGTAATATTCTCATCCCTATAATAATAAAAGTTAACTTACTTACAGTATAGGAAAAATATTAATGTCAACTTAATATTGAATTGAGTTTACACTTGTTGAAGTTAAATAATGGTTACAAATATTTATTTTTATCTTAAAATATTCCCCTCCATGGCTTATTCTCCTCACCTTTTGGCTACATAGTACCCGTAAGAATTTAAAACTACTTTCACCCCTGTTAATTACAGTAACTGTCGGTCACTAACTGTCAGTCACCACCGGTGCCAGGTTCAGTTATTTAGTTCCTCCAGTCACAGAATGATGTGTATTGGACGAGCAAAATGACTGGATAAATAAAGAAGAGAAAGCATAATCTGTTAATAATAAATGGATTGGGGAACTGTTGTATATAAGCTATTTCACACTCAAGGTCTGATGTGCTGAATATCAGCACGACTGTGATGTGATCATAGACACTAGGGCACAGCTCTAGTACTGATGTCATCACAGCGGTGATAATATCCTGCACAACAATACTCAATTGCGTGTGACATTGCTTAATTCAAACCCAGTCACATAAGCACTTTCAGCAAGAAAACACATCTGATAATGTTGTCATCCTAAACAACACTGTCTTCTTAGTAATTGCTTCCAAGTTGTTCCAAATTGCCTCTAAACTGTCCATGTTGTTTTGTTCATGGGTAACACAAACTGAAAAGCTAACTAGCTTCCAGGCTTAATCCCAAATCCCTCTCTAATCCTTAATAAAGGGCACTACAAGGGATGGTACACCCTACACAGTGGTCAGACCAACACCTCCAGTGTTTATTTTTCTCACATTTTGGCTACATACTGTAGAACTATTAAGAGATAAAACATTTTTCACTGCTGCTGATTTCAGTTGCTAACTGTCAGTTGCTAGCTCCACCAGTTGCTGAAGGATATGTGCTGGCGGGGCAAAGTAACTGGTTAAAAAACAAAAAAACTATAATGTAATCATAAATTATTACAAAAGAATCATAATTTGTACAAATTTCACACAAAATTACAAGTTCAGTTTAATATAATCTTTCATTTCAATACCCTTAATTAAAGAATCACATGATCCTAATGATTAAAAATTTTAATATTGTGTGTTAATTGGAGTTACAGACATACTCAACTTAAAATCATTAAATCATTTTAAAATCTGACAGAAAGGTCTTCTGAAAAATAAATAGTACCCCACTGTCATTTTGTAAATGTTATACAGCAAAAAGGTAAAGATTATTTGTAACCTTCTCTAGAAGTTCCTCTTAAATCACTGCTCTCATTTATAAGGACATATCGCTGTACTTGAGAAGTTAGATTGAACTGTCTGGGCTCTAATTAATTTTCTCCCAATGAATATATGAATATGAACCAGCACGATATTTTAGAAAATGCCTTGAACGCCGCTTCCCAGAATGTGATTATGCTTGGCCCAGAAAGGCGGCAGAAGTCGTTTTTCACCTGAACAAGCATTACTTTGTCATGTTGAGCATTATTCAAAGTCACTGAGCTGCTCTAGCACCTATGAAAAATTTCCTCGATTGACCTCAGCTTCTGCTGAACTAGGACAATCATTCCCCCAATGAATGTGTCCCACCCTGTAAAGGACCTGGCATATCATCAAACCTTGTTGAAATGCTAAATTAATCTCCTAGATGCATGTGTGTAGTTCTAATTATGCAATTTCTAGATTTTCTCCATTGTCCCTCTGCACTTTCTGGCAAGGTGTCCTATATGTAGCCGTGACACTAGGTCTGTGTTGTGTGTAAGATTGAAAATAAACAGATTCTTTATGCAATAAATGATCTGAAGGTGTGTTTACCATAGACCTAACCATGGCCTACATTTGGATGAAGTTATATAAGCCAGAGAATGGATGAACCCAGGCTTTCCTGAGTTATTTTGTTTCGGAAGGTTATAACAGCGAGCTGTCATTAATAACTCTGACATGCTGAGCTATGGGTCGGGAGAGCGAGGTTGGAAAAAGTGAAGGGCCAGGAATAGGAGCCATTTTGGTTATTGTCTGGCTTGACGAATGGCTCTCAGAACAAGGCAGAACATACATCATATCACCTTTAATGGCTCCACATCTCAACGGCCATAACTCACCTGGCTTAAACAGAGAAAGGGGAGTGAAATATGGCGTTGTATATTCCACCACAGGACACATTTATGAGTCCTCCCTGCTGTATAAATGCAGTGATTGCACTTTCAAAGTAGCATGTCAGCCCACGCCGCTGAGTACAACCAGCTGCCCCAGCACAGAGACGGGCGGATGCAGCGAGAGAGACAAATTATAGTGCTGGCCGTGTCCAGCGTCTATTCAAAAACTCTCTCTTGCGGCCGTAAATTTATAGTGTTTGTGCTTACTGCTATTAAAACCAAAACCGTGGTTGGGTGATGGCCATCCATTTCAGGCCGGCAGCTGGAGGGAATTCCTTACTGACAGCTCGGCCCAGAGGCAGAGGCTTGGAGAGAAAACAGCCGAGCCTGACGGTCCACGTCCACACACAAACACGTATATGCACACATACATGCATGGACGAAGAAGTCGTCTGGATATTTGAGTGGGATGTTTGTTTTAGAACTGCACAAGGCCTAAAAGAAAACTTTAATGGCAGTCATTTGTCATGGTTGTCACTTTGATCACTCACATCCCTCAAAGTTGATGAATGAGGCACTGCTGAAGTAACAGATGGGGACATAGTTAAGCTAAAGTTGTGTTTGCCTGGGCAAATTTGTTTGCTGATTAAAGAATGCTTTTCTTTGGCTGTCCCCCTGGTGTACCGAGGGTGCTGAAATGCATAGAATTACAGATATGACCATCATAGTCAGGAAACACACATATACAAACAGTGCATTTACATGTACCGCTGTGTTTCTGATCAAATCTACTAATCCCTTAAGCAGTTTTATTCCATGCTCATCTACTCTTTTTTTTATCTTCTGTTCATTTTGTGTAGCTTCACTGTTAAAAAGCATATGGTTACTTTTCATGCCTCCCCTGCATTTACTCATTTGCACCCTCCTCCTCTTTCCCTCTCATTCTTTCTCTTTCTCTCTGCCTCTGGGTGTCTGTGGATATTAAAATTAAAATCTATTCTGGAAACCTGCCACCAGCACATCATTTATTTTAGCCAGGGCCAAGAAGATTTATTGTTGTGTACATCTTCAAGCCTTTTTAGGAGATCAAAGTTGCCAGGCATAAATCACAGTGCCTTGCAAATCCAAACAAATTCTCCATTTCTTTCTGTCAGGCTGTCCTCCCCTCTCCCTCCCCTGAGACCCAGGATAGATTCTTCCTCTTTTACTCATCTTTCATTCGATTATACATGCTAACTTAGTCATAATTGGTTATCTTGAACAATTTTACACTGCCTGTATTAGGACATTACAAGGCCACATCAGGTTATGCTCATGTCAACTAAGAACAGGAATCTGAGGCTAAATTAGGTAGGGTTCAACAACAATGGCTGATGATAGAAAGAACACTTTTTTTCCTTTTTTTTTTTTTTTTTAATCTTGGCATGCTCAGTTTCAGTGCCCAGTATAACAGATTGCTGTTTTCTGCATTTGTAGCTGATTCATCTCAAGGCTCAGAGTGCTGTGCTTTCTGAAATGCTTTTCTGCTCACCATGGTTGTAAAGAGCCATGATTTCAGTTACAGAAGCCAATATTACAAACATATATTTCTAGAAAGCTTAATTGTTCATTCAGGGTGGCACAGTGGCATAGTGGTTAGCACTGTGGCCTTGTACCTCCACGGTTAAGGGTTCAAGTCCCACAGGCGAGTGTGTGAGTGCTTGTGCCCTGCAATGTATTGTCACCTGGTCCAGGGTGTACCCCGCCTAGTGCCCTGAGTCCCCTGGGACAGGCTTCAGGCCTCCCGCAACACTGCACAGTTTAAGTAGTATAGAGAATGAGTGAGAGAGTGAGTAGGTAATTATTCATTCAGTCACTAATAAAAAACAGACAGATTTTTAATAAAGGGTTTGCATCAGACTGAGGACATACAAACATTTACTTATGAGGATCTGAAATTAGTTCATATTCGGCGTTGGTCTATACAACCAAAATACATTATTTATATAAACGAGTTATATCTTGTTAAATAAATTTATAAGGTATTTAGAATATCACGTATCACTTGTTCCCTTATGAAGAAAAATCACATACATTTCACATTCATATACATATAAAACATAAAGTATAAAAACAGATGCACTATATAGATGAAGAATCCAGATGGAGAAATGTTAAAAAGTGTCTAAAAATTTCATGTGACTCATGTGATTATTCATATATGGAGGAGTTTAGAAGTAGCCATTTGTTTGAATTGTTTCAGACAGACAGAAAGACAGACAGTGTAGCTATGGAGGCTCTGGGAGTAAAATAAAAACAGCTCCTGCTAAATGCACCAGAGATGAACAAATCAAATAAGGTCTTCAATATGTGTCTGCCACCCGGGTTTCACTCTGTAAGATGGATCTGATACCTCAGTGTCCCGGCAGGGACAGGCTCAACATTTTTCATGTGTGATCCACTGTTGTCTGGTAGATCTTATCAAGTCACAGTGGCTGCAAACAGAGAGTGAGCAAACCTAGTACAGACTAAATAAAAGAAGGGGGCGGGTGATGAAAATGTCAAGGATTATCTTCACTTTTGCAAACCCTGTGATGTCGTATCAAACCGGATTTGTTGTAAACGATTTGGCAGCGAGGGAGATGATGATATTGGGGGGCGCAGAGGATGAGAGGATTTCTGTTGAATAATTTATTTATTTTTTTTGCCTTCTGCTTTCCTTTTCTTGCCACATCGCCATCTCTCATGACTGTTTTGTTTTAGTCAGATTGCACCCTCTGAGGAAGTAGTGCAGAGTGTGAACACTGTTGTCAGGGCATGCTGTTTTAGATAAAGAGATAAAAAAAGGAAAGCAACACAAAGAATAGTAAGCTTTACAACTGACATTCTTACACTCCTTAGAAATACACTGCCAAATTGACATGATATTGCTAAAAGTCACATGATCATGTCAACCCATAATCGCTTGGTATGTCACTGTCACTCTTTCATTCAACACATAGTCATAAAAATGGCATTTATGTGCTTCACCTTAAAATGTTCCATTCAGTTTAGTCCTATTAGATTTAATTAAAAAGCTTGCAATTATTGTAATTACAACTGATTTGAAAGCAATTTACTTGCAAGAACAACTTGTATATATATATTTTTTAAAAGCAGAGAGTGTGTGATTAAAGCCAGCCAGAGGCGAGAACACAGTAAACACTCGCTCTGCTGACTTCAACACTTCTGTGCCCAACATGTCACTCGCTGCACCCCAACATGCTGACACAAGACGAATGACTCTTATAGATGAGGTCAACCTCAGCCAATACATATTTTAGCGTTCTGGTCTTGTTCAAGTACACTGTAAAGTGTTTCACTTGTCGCAGGGTTTGTGTAGTGGTGTTTCTCAAAACTGCCAAGTCCAAGTCCATACTTTAAAAAATTTATTGGTTTTCAGCCAACCGCGACACACTGATATACTGATTGTACCTGAGCTAAACTCTAGAACCAGCTCAGCATGTTTAAAAATGTTATTTATACACTTAATAAGTCTTACTTACATGATTTTAAAAGTCAGTTTTTAAATGATCAGGGTCTTCTCCAGTTTGTATAATGTCCTGAACATTATCGCAGAATAATATTGTCCAAAAAACATATATAAATAAATATATACCATATATACAAATGTATAAAATGCGATA
>JAOVVA010000009.1:3938762-3956619 GCA_028565275.1 Leiocassis micropogon | reverse complement strand
AAATATTTAAATAAATAAATAAAAAAGAAATTCCATTTTTATTTAAATGCTATTTGACTTTCCTAGCTAAAACCTTTCCAGTGTATATGAGCAATGTATTAAAAATGTAAAAGATCTGAATAGAACTGAATAATTTTTTTTATTTTATATCTTTCCTTATTTTTATGAAACATACTTTAAAATAATTAAAAATATTTATATCTTTGGAACTATTGAAACCAATTGTCCATATACAGATTCAGTGTAAAAACAGTATCTGGAGGTGCCAGATGTGATTTCATACAAACGGTGGACTTGTGAGCTGCAGCTCTAGAGTGGCCAATAACCACCTACCTTCACAGGAGAGGCAATTTGACTGACATCCCACCCGCACCTCCTCCTTTAGCCCATTGGCAAATAAAATTGAATTGTGCCTATTTGTTTCAAAGAATACTAATGAATAACTTTAATGGAATGAAGATGTAAAACATTTAATCCAGTCACTATATGTTGCTACAAAAAAACTTGCTTTATCACAGTCTTCAAAATAAGATTCCAGATGCAAAAGCTTGTGGCCAGAAAAGTGTACAAAATACGTCTGCTACTGTGTAGCCCAGGGGGCTGAAACTAGAAAAACAGGAAAACATACTATTCATACACTTTTACAAGGAGTGTTCAAGTCAAACCAGGACTTTTGGTTGTACAAAATAATAAAACACAATTATAAGAGTAAAAACTAGCTTTATTTCTCTGTATAATCCCCTGCTACAATTTTTCTCAGTCCATCGGAGCCATGATCAACATGACTTCTTGCTTCATATCTGACACCCTCGCTTCCCAGGAACTCCCTAAAATTCGCCCAAATGTATGGAAATGGCTTGGAGGTGGGGTATGAGGGATGTGGCAATGACTCCCAGCAGAGTTCCTGTTATGTGCAAGTATTGTTTGTGAATGATTGTGTGTACAGTTCCCACAGATGTGACAGATGTGTCTCTTCTGCAAGTTGGCGACAAGCTATGCGTCAATTTTCAAGGATCAGACGTTCCATTCCCTGAATGTTTACAGGAATGACTGCAGCGGGCACTGAGCCACCTCGGCCGGGATCGTCATTCACAGACGTATGGGTTTCTTTATTACATTTGTTTCATTTAAATGTTTTACTGCTGCTAAGAGTCTCATCATCATAATGTGCTTGAAGTCTTCTTTAAATCTTAATAAGTTTCAATGCCTTCATTCATCAAATGTCCCGGTTTGACTTTAACGCTCCTTGTATATTCACAGTTTTGGAAGCAAATGGTCATATATATCATGACACATAATGGAAATAGTCTTAAGCTGAGTCTATTTTTTACCTTTCATCCAGTGTTCTTGGAATAGTCTCCTGATCCCCCATCACCCAAACCAAGATAAAGTAGTCATGAAGGTTAAGAAATGAGCGAATAGCTTTAGATTAACACGGTTTGACTTTGGCAGAGTCCAGAAAGTAATATGATACATTCAGTATATTCTAGTGGTAATTCAGGAGAGTCACGAATCGGAAGTGTCAGTCAAACTACCTAAGCCTGCTGACATAACATGGATGTTTTATATTGGATGTTACTTGTCAGACAAGCCTGTGTTCATCTGTGTGTGTTAATCCCACAGACTGTCTGTCTTCACTTAGACAATGCTCTGTGAATGCATAACTAATGTGTCAGGCTTTTGTGTGTCTCACAGCTTCTCAGGAACTGCTCTGCCATCTGTTTACAATTGCTCTCTCTCTCTCTCTCTTTCTCTCTCGCTTTCTGTCCTCCCCTGAGATGGTAATGAATGGAGGTGTCAGTTAGAGCACCTTGACCACTGAGTAGAGAACACACACATTACTGAGCTGTGGCTTTCGACACCTGGCCTTATTGAACACATTAGGAGGTTTACAGTACCCAGTTGGACAGAGCTTAAAAAGACACACACACACACACACACACACACGCAAGCATGCATGCATCAAACCTAAAACATCCTGGAGCACACATAAAGTCACACAAAACATCCTAGCCTTTGTCACAACCATCTGTTTTTTCCTAAAATAACATTACAGGTTCGTGGAATATACTACAAGATATTTGTACCAACAAGGAGGACATAAGCATTTACAAACCCTACCATGACCAAAAGAGCTCACAGAAGATAAAAGTCAGTCTTAGATAGTAAGAAAGAAAAAAGAACTCAAGGCCTCAGGGCCATCACAGGACAGGCTAGGGTTAAAGTGGATATAATTATCACTGTCGTTTTCGTATCTCCCTCCGGGACAGGATCTCAGACTTCTCTAGCTGTCTTTGTCATTCTCTCATCTCCTTTTCTAAAAGCTCTCATGTCTCCCTCTCATGTCTCTCTGCCCTCGCTGTCTCTGACACCGCTGTTCTTTGTGTTGGCCCAAGGCGGGGGATTAGCTGGCTCTCCTGCTGATGGCTCCAGGTCAATGTCGGTACCTCGACCCGATAATGACGCCGCCGAACTGAGGACGCTGTAGGCGACAGCGCCTTTATTACATTTTTAACACCACTCACTGGCTTTGAGTCTGTGTCAATAACAGGGCTTTGTTCCTCTGGCGTTAGTGATCTGACTGTCAATTACAGCTGGTAAACAGTAAATGTAGAATGTTACTGATAGTTGGATCTGCTATTAGTTTCACTGTAGTCAGTGAATAATTTATAGTTTCTATTGAGTAACATGATGAATAACTGAATAATATTGGAGAGCCTTAAAGGGTTAAAAAGCACCATTTTGTAAAGGGTTGCTGGCGTTAGCTGCCTTCTCTGTTCTTGGTACTTAGAAGTGATTCTTTTGTCTGGGTTTATACGCAAATGTTTTACTGCAAAGTGCCTAAAGGTGCAATTTAAAATTGGTTGTTTATGTAACAACCTCAGCAGCAACCTCATTTCCCCTCTTGTTTGTTCTGACCACTCAGAATTCAGCACCAAAGAGTATACTAATCTCCGGCCTGATCATCCCTCATCATCTGCACCTGTTTCTAATTGGTTCATGCCTTAGGTTAGATGACTTTTTATGCTTGAATGATTCATTGGTCACTGTGTGGTTTAACAAACTGGTCCAGTACAGTTACTAAACTGAAGAGACAGAAAAACCTTCAGGAAGTCTGGAAACCGTCAAGACTACCTTTTAAAAAAATTAAAGGAAGGCTCTTAGGAAGCAAAATATGAAGAAATGAGGGGTGGCTCAACACTTATAAACAGTACTGCATATACTGCATATTGTATTCAAAATTTTACTTGGCTCATATATCCTACTTCTATCGACACTCAAAGGCATAAAAGGAAATTAATTGTGAAATGTGAAGGATAATACTCCTGAGCACTTGTGATTCGGTAGGAACTAAGAACCCACTTGAATATCCACTACTGATATCCCACTGGCTGTGGACTGACCCATTTTGTATATCTACCAATCTTGGGACTTGTGACCTCCCACTGACCACTGGGCCACTGTGGCCCAGAGTTAATCCAAAGCAACTGCAATAATCTCCAATGCAAACATCTAGCTGAACAGTTTTGGGGTTATGGGTTTGATCAAGTTCCCAATAATAGTTCTTTGGCAGTCTTGGGATTTGAACACACAAATACTTCCCATAGAGCTTCTCCAGTGAACAATGTGGCTTGGCATAGGTCAGCAACAAATCCAGGACTGGTTATGCATATCCTACTTGAGAGTATTTGTCATTTTCACATCAAATAACCGTAGTCATGAAAACACAAAAAGTTATCTGGAAGTGACTTGATAGGTACAAGCAATGAAATACTACTCCAAATAAAATAGTCTGAAATAAAAAGTATCATTCATCAGATGTTGCTGTGTTTCTCTATTGAATGAGTAAGATAAAGTGAGTGAAATTGTTTTAATGGAAGAATTTGCAGTCAACCACAATTGTAAGAATACTTTAAGAAATTCACCTAAGGTTTGCCCATACAGTGAAACTCAACCAAGTGTACCACTACTTTAATGCAGACAAAAAGGTTTGAGTGCAAAGCAGACAACAACATAAATAATAATAATAAAAAAAAGACATCCATCTATGTCAAGACAAAAATCAAACTTCTTACTACGCTATGCACAAGGGTACTAGATAACTATGTTACACATTGCAAAGTGAATAACAACCCATTGGGACTTGCCTTAAAAGCTGATGCTTAGATTAGGGCAAAAAACCTAAGATTAAGCCAAATAATAATCAAAAGAATAAGAGTAATAAAATAAGAATCATTAACAATGGTGAAGTTATTAAAAGTGCTTTAACTTTTTTGGATTCTGCCAAGAAACTAGAAATTAAATTTGGCATATAGACACTAGAAGCTTTTGATTGAAGATTTTTGGCCAGTAAAGAAGGGATATGAGCCAGAAAGGGTAGATTTGTGACAACTGCTTTTCTTCAGTTAATGGGTTGCACTATTTTACAGCTCCATTTGTATGTCTCTGCTTGACTTGCATGGTACCTGGGCAACAAGAGTAACCAAATTTGGCATGGCTGCTTAGGTATAGCACAGCTTGGGCGGTAGAGGAAAGAGCAACAATGAGGACGATTGGTAAGGGTTGGGTAATGGGTGCTCTTATTTTCGTGAACCTTATTTGGTTATTCTTCATGCATTAAAATTAGCTGGGCTGACACTCCACCTTCAAACACAAAAACACTTCTTAGTTTGAGGCTTTATAGTACTTTTGGGTTCCATGGTAGAAATTACCATGTTTCATGGTGACTGAAGAAATTACAAACTGTAACTCTTATATTTCTGCTTGCGTCAAACTTTGGCATGGCCATGCATACCTGGTACACTGGTGCTTTATCATTAAAGTAGATTTGCCTCAATTTCTAACTAAAGCATGAATTGCTCTTTTGAAAATGTCTATTGTGGAGTGAAAGCTATTTTAATGAGCTATCATCTCCATAATACGCCGCCTCCCTTTTCATCCACAAGCCTGCCTGGGAAATGACAAGACGTGACAAAAGAGGTGAGGACCCATGAGTGGGAAGGGAAGCCGACGGAAAAACAAAAAGTAGAGCTTTTTGAACCTGAAAACACCTTGAAAGGAGCCATTGTGTGCACGAGGAAACACTTGAGTGTGAAGTGGCTTTGAAGTGGGGGGGGGGGATGAGAGGAGGGAAGAGCTGCTAAACTGCCAGTTCCTCCCTCTGCTGCATGCAGGCATAGAGCAACACAAAGTTCAGAGCTTTTAAACCTCTCCTGCTGGGAGTAATCCACCATGACTGACCTTGGGTCAGTAGGAAAAGAGAGGCTCATGTGCATGTCTCCTCTCCAGCAAAGACGGCTTAAAATAACACGTGCACTTCTGCTGCACTACTGTGATGAACATATTGCGTTTGGGAAGACAGGAAACACAGCAAGGATGATACACAGACCTTATCTCTTTGCATGCTAGTCAAAACAGAGAAAAGTGGAGGAAATTAAAAAATACACACACACTCATACACTGGTGCGTGCTCATTTCAAACAGCCTTGAGATGAACCTCTTAGATAATGCACACAAAAGGCAAAGCCAAAGGAATGAGATGAAATGAGAGAGAGAGGCTGGAATGACAAAAGGAGTAGGGTGCAGAGGCGGAGGACATTGAGGAGAACTTCCACCCAGCCCACCCTTCTTCCTAATTCTCTGCCGCTCATCTCAGAAACCCACAGCTCAGTGGCTTGATGGAGCACAGGCAGCACTTTGATAAACAAAGCAGAAGTACAATGGCACTGAATGGGAGGCTCCCTCATGCTGGCAGGATCTGAAGGAGATGTTTACAGAGGCGCTTGTCAGATGGTGGCTTGGGGTTGTTGTAGCATGTGTGGAAGCTGTTGGGGTGAACTGCGTGCGTGTGTGTGTAGGGGGAGGCTTTGATGTCTTCTCTCCTCCTGGCTTTTGATGGAGGTCCTGTGAAGTGTTTCCTCACAGCAGGGACCGGGAGGTGCTGACACCCACACAGACCAGGGTGAGCATGAGCTGAACACACGCTTTTGCCCACTTGCTGACTGAGCCAATAGGCTTCGAAGTTTGAGTGCACGCTCATAAATACACCCTTCTGATGTGATCAATAAATAGATTGCACAAAGGAAGCTACATGGCTGCTGTGAAAAAGATCAAATTAAACATTCCTTTGTGCTCAGAAGTCAGATCAGGTCCATAGCTGACTAATGTGTACACTGCATATCGTTTCCTTTGACATGTGTCATAAGGATATGTACATAAACTGTGATGGTACCATAAGGAATATTTGACAATATTTGTATCTGCTATTAAATAGCTTTGTAGCTGTTTAAATCAGAACCGCTCGAGTTTCCCCCAGACTACAGTGGAAACAAAAATATTATTACCACAGCTTTCACGACGCAATACAAGGGTGTTCAAGTCAAACCGGGACTTATGTGCAGCATAAGAGAACACTTATGCTGTTTTAGGTGTATAAAAACTCCTTCTATTTCTCTATATAATCCCCTGCTACTCACAATGTTCCCAATGAAATTAGTTCCTAATTTCTTTTCTCTAATTTGTTATTTCACTAGTGTTTGGATACCATCAAGGTAGAATGTTTTCTCAGTACACCAGAGCCATGATTGAACTGTCTGCTTCACATCTAGCCTCCCGGAAACTCCTTTAATGGCCTGAACATGTTGAAATGGGTCAGAGACTGTATGGTAGATGTGGCAATAATGTACAATTCCTACTGACAGAAGCATTGGAAACAAGTTATCCATTGATTTTTTTTTTTTTACCATTTTCACAAAAGTTGAGATTGTCATTCACAGATGTCTTTCTGTAAAAACATTTTCACTATTTAAATGTTTTACTGCGGCTAAGAGTCTCATCACCATACTGTGCTTGAAGTGTGTGCTTCTGTAAATGTCAATCATTTTTACACCTTCATTCACAGAAAAAGCAATTCACTTCATATCATACTGTGCATGACTGTGTATGTGACAAATAAAATTTGAATTTAAATTTGAAAATTCCATCACAAGTCCAAGCCCCCCCCCCCAACCCCCAATAATACTTTGGTTAGTTTTGTTAGACTAAAATTTATTCAAAACGCTTGCATAAACAGCTCCCTGCATAATTATATGTTACAGATATTGATATTGACTGTACATGACTGTATAGTTTGCAAATGACTGTATTGTATATTTTGTTCGCTATTGTTGTCTCTAATGTCAAGACAAATTCCTTATATACTTGAAGGAAATAAGATATTTAACAGAAAAGACTGCTTAATGTTTACCGCTGCTTTTACACTAGGCACGAATGATACTGTCCCCAGGTATAACTGTTCCCCTCTCCCCTCTTCCCACTGGCCAGCTTCCACATTAAGTAATATTGTTTTGTACACGGGTACACTTGCGAGTACACGAGTACACTTGCATACTTACACTCTCCAATAAAGCAGATGGGAAATTGTACCTACCTAATTGGTTTTGCAACCCCCTAATAAAAACAAAGAGAAAAAGATTACATGGAAGTCAACCTTTGTTCTATGCCTAATGTTAATGATATTTCCAATATGTCACCTGCTTTCCTATTTTAACAGCTATATCCATGCAGTGGTTCACTTCTGTGTTTAGGCACAGATGCTTTTCATTTCTAATTTGAATCGTGCTGAGTAGACAGTACAATGACTAGCCTTCTCCTGATCTGTGTCTGGGCATGGTACAAAGTGTTTAAATTGAGCAATTGTACTGCACTTTGGGGTTAAGCATGCTTGGGATTGTGCCTGAGGGTATAATGTCAAAGCAGTCTACAAGTGTCTTTTTTAGAACGAATGCAAATTATGTGAATCCTTCCCAAGCTTTTTGGAGTGGAAATTCTGGTATGGGTGACCTCTCTGTTTTAAAACTCTTCGTCAGAGGTTGTTTTTTTCAGGTTGTAAGCACAATGGAAGGAAGCAATACTCGCCTTTTAATTGCAGTTAGAACTTTTACAAATGTTATGCTGGTCAAATGAAAAGGTTTGAGCCTGAAAAAGAGTTAACTCATTGCACATGCTGCTGGAACATTACTCACAAAATTATGAATACCTGTGGAAATGAAATGTAGTCGACTCTGTTTTTCTTCTTATGTAGGTGGTATGTCAGCTTAGTGATTCATGTAGGGTTTGTGTTGGTTTAAACCCTGCTACAAAAACCCTATGATTCAACTCTTAGATATAGATTTGTCCTGTCCGTAATGTAAAATTACTTCCCCTCTGTGGGCTTGGGCCTCGTTCCTGATTCTGTCTTCGTAAACAAAGGCATTGCTGCTGTGGTCAGATTGAATTACACTACTCATTCCTGTCTGAACCCATTTTTGCTCCCACACTCTCCCAAACAAACTCCAGTGTCTCATTTGACAAATTGCATGTGATGGCCCAGGTCACAGTGAGAAGAAGTTGGTTTGGTGAATAGCTCACCGGCCATCGATCACCTCTGTGGACGGGAGCGCACGAAAAGAAAAACGCTTCTCAATCCATCAAAGTGACATATGGGACAGGATTGGTCCCAAATCAGCGCAATAAAGAGTGTATTGCTTTTTTGTTACCCTCTTTTGAAAGAGCCGTCCTGGCATATAGTAGATGTATACATGCCGTAGGGATTGTAAAAGTTGCTTGTCAGGGCAAAGTTTTCCAAAATCACTGAACTGTTTCCTTAGATTAAAGCAGAGGGGGCTGTTAAAGGAAGGAAAAGCTAACTGCAGCAGCAGGTAAGGATTGTCAGGATTATCATGGTGGCAGATATATTGGTTTTGGAAACCTTGAGTTTTTGTACTGGTTCAGGTTGATTTTCAACAGACGGTAGGATGAGTGGCTGGAGAATGAGGCAAGCTGAAATGAAGTGGAACAAATGCACTTGGTAGAAGCAGAGGCAAACGATGGACAGAGTCAAGAAGGATCAGAGGTAAGAGTGGATATAGTGGTAGGCTGAATTTCCATGGTTCTTAGAGAAAAAAAATGCCATCTGGTATTAGTGTTCTTGGCTTCAGAGGTTAGTCAAAACCCCCTGGACTTCAATACACATTTCCTCAGCAAGCAGTCATTGAACTGACACCACAGGAGCTCAGAGAGAGAGAGAGAGAGAGAGAGAGAGAGCAGTATAATTGTGGAGTACTAGAATATGCAATGTTTTACTATATGCAAAGTTTTTACTAACATTAAAGCCTATACCTGTACATGCTCATACAGATTTATGCATAGCAGAGTCAGAATTGTGTCCATAAGAACGCAACCATGTCTACTTTTAGTGCGACCTAGCCTTGGGCTGGGTTGAATTCATGAGCTTTGCGGTCTTTCTGAGGAAAGTAGGTATGTACTGTATGCACATGTGCATTTGCGTGTACATGTGTGTGTGCGTCCGAAGGAAACTGTAACAGCTCCAGGAAGACACGTGTGCATGCTTTGACAGAGGTCAAATTGAGCCTGTCAGCATCACTGTCACTTTAATTTGATATATTAATGTGAGCTGTCAGGGGCAATAAGTTAGGACTAACAGACAGCAGTCACAGCACATGTGTGCATACTTAAATGTCTCCATAACTTCAGCCTTCCTGTCAAAAGACATGTAATCTTTGCTTGGAAGTGCTGAGTGTGTTAATAAACTTGCTGGTGCTGAGTGTGTTAAGAGAACGTCCAATTTTCCTTCCCTCAGATTTGAAACTGCACTGGCCGCTTTTATCGGAACGTCTCAAGTTGTTATGATGATATGTGCAGGCTAAATATCATAAATGAACTGCTGAAAGGGGAGATTTATGGTTCCCTTAGTGCTGGCTTTCCTCCTGCATTCCAAATCAGCTCAGATCTTTGGATCTTTCTGAATATAATGGAAAACATAAATATGGTCAATTGCTGCAGGCATGTTTCTCTGGGGATGTGGATGTGCTTTGGCTTTTATATGAACTTTCTGGCTATGGATGACTAGTGAGGCAGTTATGATTACACAAAGGAAAGTTGTGGCATTAAAATGCAATAGCTGAGAAATATTATCATCAGGATTTACTCATGACACAACATTGGTCGCACCTCGTTTATTAAAAAGACTACTAAATGAAAGGGAATAGATTTATTTTATTTTATTTTGCAAGTAATGCCTGGCTGATTAAAGCAAACTTTTAAAAGTATAAGATAAAGCCCGGTGTTTAAATATGGGCCACCTGAAGACAACTTAGGAAAGATAGGAAAAAATGTCTTCAAAAGGTCAGCCTGCCTGTTTAAAAATCGTACGCTGAACTGAGCAGTGAATATGAAATATGAGCAGCATAGAGCATATTTTCAGAGTTGAAATGACCTAGTAGCCTCCTAAACACACTGGAGAGAAGATGTGAAATAGGTCGGACTATCCGCTCCGGCTGTGTTTCCATTTCAAGAGAGATCTGTGAAAACAAGAGTAACATGGATGACCTGGAGCTATAAACCCTGAAGCGGGTTCCCAACTGTGCAGTGTTTTCCTAAGACACACCAGTAAATCTCTTTGTACAAGCGTGAAATGCCACCATTACAAAAATATGTAGCATTTGATTTCCTGCATAAGGTCAGGCTCCCAAAGGCAGCATCTGATTATCAGGGTTAATATAAGGGGTGAATTGTATGTATTGTTGGGCAGTGTGGTATTTTGGGCATGTGATATCCTGTTCATTCAGTGCATTAAGATCATCAGCTGACTTCATTTAAATGCTACATAACGTTGCTGAGCCTAGACCTGACCAACTGAATCGACCCCAGATCATAACTCCGCATCAGAGGCTTGTACAGTGGGCACTATACATGATGTGTACATTGCTTTATGCTTCCCTTCTTACCCTGAAGCACTGGAATAGGGTCAATCTGTGGTCATCAGATCACATGACTTTTTAACATCGCTCAACAGTCCAATCTTTATGGTCAATCTTGATTAGTCTCACTAACAAGTGGTTTTCTTATGACCACACACCTGTTTAGTCTTAATCCTGTGAGTTCTCATCACATTGTGTATTTGGGAATGCGTTTACTTCCACTATTAAACAAAGCTGTGATTTCTACTATTGATTTTTCACAATGCAACTTCACAAAGCGTTTAAGTGATCTACATTACGTTCATTATCATTTACTTTCGCTTTACGTGAAGTTGACAGTTCAGCAATGTCCTTCCAGATTTTCATAATGTGTTGGACAGTTATAAACCCGGCTCTAGTAATTTCATAAATCTTCTTTTTAAATTCTCCCTTTCCCTCCTCTTCTTGATACCGGCTTATAATTTGCTCTTAATAAATTCTTCGCCAAATTATTTTACTTATAATTATAAGATAAGATAAGATAAGATAAGATAAACCTTTATTAGTCCCACAAGTGGGAAATTTGTTTTGCCACGGCAGCAAGTGGACAGTACAAAGTTAAAAATTAGTATAATAGTCCGGCAGGGTACCTGGCTGGAGTCTGAAAAACACATGAGAACATTGAATTAACATAATTTAATTAGCTACAAACAGGTAGGTTCGTTTATGTTAATGTTATGTTTGTTTACTTTCTTTTATATTTCAGTTCCTTTAAATTTAAACAAATTCCTGCTTTCAATTTAATGTATTTTTGCCTGAATATCCTTTCATCTTTTTTTTGACACATTAACTCTAATGTCAATAATGTCTGTTGAATTTCTCCATATGCTTATGTATGAGCTTTTCACAGATTGTTTTCCAATTAGCCAGATGTACTTATTTCCACACACACGAGCACACACACACCTGCAGTTCCCACACTGTACTTTGTCCCACATGAATTTGAAAGCAAATCTACCCTCAAACATTTGTTCTGAAAAATATTAATGTTTTGTTCTGTTTGCTGTTTTTTTTACTGCTTTGCTTGACTCTGACTTCTGTATTTCTAAAATATTCCGGTTATTTTTTGCAAAGCTCTGATGGATGCTGTGTCCATGTATATATGTAAACAGCTTACTGACTCTGACAGGACTCATTTGGATTTTTACTGCGTCAGTCTGGGGATATTAACATGCAAGTCTAGTCAAAACTACTCCCATATGAAGTTGATTTTTAAATATTTTGACAGCTTCTGTAATCGTTTTGTGCTTTCACATTAGTGTTCAGTTGTCAAAAAAAGAAGTCTGTTTATTCTGTATTATGGGCCCAAAGTATTATTCAGACCAATGCATAATTACCTAGAAACGCATAATATTGACTAACTGAGGTCATCATTTTTAAAAGAAACTTTAGGCTTTCTTCAATTCAGCCACTAAATAATGACTGCTGAATTCAAGCAATGATGTGTGTTTAAATTTTTAATTACCATGATCACTATATTAATAACTTCTCTATACTCCTTCTCCCAAGTAGGGTCACTTGGGGTCTGGATCCAGTCCCAGGAAACTTAGGGCTTGTGCACCGTAGAGCACAAGCCTGCACACTCACACACCCAATCATACATTACGGACAATTTCGAAATGCTAATCCACGGAGACTGCATGTCTTTGGACTGTGGGAGGAAACCAGAGTATTCAAAGGAAAATCCACCAATCGTGAGGAGAACAGGCAAACAGAATGACAATGAGATATAAACCTATATATTATAAATGCACATATTAATATAGGCAGCACGGTCGCATGTTCCCCCCATGTTTGGTGGGTTTCCTCAAGGTAGTCTAGTTTCCTCCAATGCTGATTAGGCTAATTGGCATTTACAAATTGGCATCAGGTTCTTCCGACCCAGTACAAGACAAGAGGTAGGCCTATAGAGAATGAGAATGAGAAAGAAAGAAAGAGAGAGAAAGACACACATATTGTCTCTTTTTTTGTGAAGCACCTCAAGCTGCAATGTAGGTAAAAAAAGATACAATACAATTAAGTATGATTAGAGATTATTATAATTATTTTGTCATGGTAGGCTGCTCTCTATTGTGGCTTTATTTTATGTTCAATATTTCTTTCCTCTGTAGTTAATCTGATCATCTATGTACAGTTATTGCTTGTGTATTTATTTTTGTAGGGTGATTAGTTTTATTGTGTGCTTGTTTTTCCTGGCACACTTTTTTTTTGCCCTTAGATGGGTTGGCATCCAATCTATTCTATGCTATCCCTTGCCATATGCCCTGAGCTCCCTGAAATAGGCTTCAGGTCCCCTGCTACCATAAACAGGATAAGCGACATAGAGAATAAATGAACATTTGGGTTTTGCATTCAAAATCTTTCAGGTTCTTAATAAAGGCCATGACAGGATAACAACAGCAATGCTAAACAAAGCTTGTCTAACACCTTAATGTCTAAGAAAATCTTGACCGTAAAATAAAAACCTGCAACCTCTGACCACATTTTCATAAATATATGTGTATTTGCGTATTTGCATATAAACAGAAATAACTAGTTATGTATTTTACGTTGTTAATGGTGGTTTAGTAACTTTTAGAAAAAAATACACATCAAACACACCTTTAGAAATCATGTTTTTATTCAAAGATCGCAAATGCCAGAACTGTTAGCTAAAGCTGATGCAATAGTCTCTTTGTTTGTGTTATATAAGTAGGTAGGGCATGGTGTGCTCATTTTGGTTATACTTTTGGTTTTGGAGTTTTGCCACTTGCCACTCCTTATTTCAATGTACATGGTGATCTTTGTTAATGTTTATGAACTGTTGCTTGGAAAATCGCTAATCGCCCTAGGATAAAACCAGTCAAAAGAGAACCTAAGTTGGTGATGCTACAGAAAAAGAACTTGAGAGTTTCTTCTAGGTTTTTTTTTTCAGAAAATGTAAAAGTCTTATTGATCAAAAACATCGACATTAACAGTAACAGACATTCAAGCCACCAGTTTGACCAGCTTAATCAGATTTTTCAAAGTTTGACCCCCCATGAATTTCTTTCTACACTGTAAAACAAGGCTGAAGGCATCCAAAATACGCAATAATATCATTGAACGCTGAAGGCGTCCAAAATACACAGTAATATCTTTGCACAATTAATGTAGATATGTGTCTGCTACTCATGATCTGTAAAGCCTTTATAATGGTTCCAAAATGAGGTGCTGTTAATTGGTGATTTCTGAGGCTGGTATCTCTAAATGAATTCTCTTTTCTGCAGTAGAGGTAAGTTTTGGTCTTGCTTTCCTGGGATGGTCTGCATGAGAGCCAGTTTCATCATGGTGATTGATGGGTTTTGCAAATGCACTTGACAATACTGTTCTTGCAAGAACTATTCCATATAGGCTAACCTCCATGTCTTAAAATAACAACTGACTTATTGTTTTTGTTGTTACATAATTACCTTAGTCCATATGTTTTATTTCATAGTTTTGAAATCACTCATATTGTTGTAGAATGTTGAAAATAAATAACTAAACAAAAACACAGAAATCTGCAAATCTGATCCCAAACTTTTGAGCGGTAGTGTATATTTACTTATTTAATAAATGTTTGGCAACAACTTCTCAAATTAATAATATAAAATAATAATATGCATGTCAATATTTTTGTTTGTTCCTATTTCTCTCAAGTCAGGAACCCTGAAATAAGGAACCTCAATCTCACTCTTTACTCTTCTTCTCTATACTTATCCTGTATAAGGCAGGGGGGACTCATAGCGAGCCAGGGTACACCATGGAGGGGGTACCACTTTTTGCAGGGCAAAAACCACACACACTGCGACTTTTAAGCATCAGCTAGAATAACCTGTATATCTCTGGACTATGGGAAGAAACCCGGAGGAAACCCACTAAGCATGGGGAGAAAATGCAAACTCCACAAACAGTGCGATGCCGTGGTACTAACCACTACGCTATCATGGGTCTGCAATGCAGAATCTTCAATACCCTAAAGTGATAAATGTTTTTCACTGTGAAAAAGTTTTCTGATATATAACTTTCTATCCTGAAGTTTTTTTGTGCAGTCATTTTTAAAAATGAATCTCTGCACTGGCTTCTTACTCTCTCCAAGATTTACTGACACTGCAAGTCTCCTGGCTGTAATTTTGCTCAGGATGTAGGATCTCTTGGGCATGTTCCAGATTTTTATGTTTCAAAGTAATAAAAAAAACACTAAATTTAAATACTAAATGGGCTAAATCAAATATAATAATCAAATTACCACATAATTTTACTATAATGATATGTGGCCTACCTATATTTCTTGATTAGGACAGATTGAGTAACTACACTGCCCAGCCCAAAAAAATAAGTCACCACCTGGATTCACCTAGGCTTATGTTTCATATCATCTGGCAAGATGTTATTTAACCCTAACTGATGCAGTGAGTAGCTTCTCATTACTTAAACAACCATTTTAGAAGACATTTCCTGTGGTTGTGGCAAAGATGTTACTCTGTTACAGAACGGTCAAGAATAGTAGTGAACCATCATCTTCAGGAAGAAAAGAATGATAGTGAAAGGAGATGACTCAAGTGTTTGGTGTAATCAAATTGTAAAATAAACAACAATAGCGCACAGCAATGTTTAATAGTGAAAGTAAGAGCATTTCCACACAATCAATACAAAGACTAAACAGCTGTGTAGCCTTAAGAAAACCACTTATCAGTGAGTCAGAACTAATTAGAAAAAAGCGCTTCAATTTGCTAGGGAGCATAAATGATAGCACAGGGGTATCTCAA
The DNA here is from genome assembly GCA_028565275.1 of Leiocassis micropogon. Classification (NCBI taxonomy): domain Eukaryota; kingdom Metazoa; phylum Chordata; class Actinopteri; order Siluriformes; family Bagridae; genus Leiocassis; species Leiocassis micropogon. Next base: position 3,941,051 of record JAOVVA010000009.1, on the reverse strand, counting down.
TGGTTAAGGCATTGGACTATGGTCCGGAAGGTCCCAAGTTCCAACCTGACCACAACCAAGTTGCCCATGTTGGGCTCTTGAGCAAGGCCTTTAACCCTCAACTGCTCAGGTGTATAATGAGATAAAAATGTAAGTTGCTCTGGATAAGGATGTCTGCCAATGGACTGTGGAACATTGAAAATGTTGGTGCTCTGATGAGTCCAGATTCCAGAGTGTGGTCATCAAGCCTGGGGGGCAGTTTTATGATCTGGGGTTACTGGTCAGCTGGTCAGGTCTAGGTTCAGCAACATTATGTGCGAAAATTGTGGTCAGATGACTACCTGGATATACTGAATGACCCATAAATAGCAGTCCCTAATAGGTAGATGGCTTCAGGATGCCCTGTGTGAAGAAGGCATGCATGAAGTCACGTACACTTATCAAAAAATTGTTGCAGATCAAGTATTCCCTGATGGAAGTGGCCTCTTTCAGCAATATAATTCACCCTGCTGCACTGCAAAATAATTTCGGAATGGTTTGAAGAACATGAAAAAGAGTTCAAGGTACTGGCTTGGCCTCCGAATTTCCCGGATTTCAATCTGATTGAGCATCTCCGAGTTGTGCTTGACAAACAAGTCTGATCCATGGAGGCCCCACCTTGCAACTTACAACTTAGTGCTGCTAATGCCTTGGTGCTAAATACCACAGCAAACCTTCCGAGGTATTTTGAAGTCCATGCCTTGATGGTTTAAAGTTCGTTTTGGTGACACAAGAGGGACGTACACAACTTTAGGCAGGGGATTTTATCGTTATGGCTGATTGGTGTATGTATCAGGCATACCAATCAAATGTATGAGCTGGGGGTAACTGAATAAACATTCAATGCCTGTACTTATATCAGGATAGGAAATAAACAAAATGTTGAATATAGACATTGCTAGTAAACCAAATCATTATCAAGCAGTCTTGGTGATTAATTTATTTGCACAACACGAGAATGTCTAAAAGCCATTAGTAGACCCTGTTCTGTCTATATGTTTACACCACCAAAGTTATTTGCTTAAAGTATAATTAAATGCTGAGAATCATGTGAATGGCAGAACTTTAAGGGCTGCTAAGCTTTCCCACATCTATGACCAGAAGAGCTGTCTAATAGTTTTCGTGGTTGCGTTTCAAGAGTGTTGTTTTTGCAACAGACCTACAAGCCATCCATTATAAGTTCCTACACACTCCAAAGTGCCTGACAAAGCGAGGGTGGCCAGTGATTTATTTCAGATTAAAAAAAAAAAAAATAACAACAGCAGCAGCATTGTTCTCTTATCTTTTTCCCTTGCTCTCTGTTCATGCTCTTGCAGTCAAGAGTGAAAGCTATTCAGAGCTTAAACATGCTGCACAGCAGTGATTTTTTTTCTCCCCTTTACTCTTTTCATCACTTTTTCTTCTACTGCTCCGTCTCTGCGATCTTTCCTGGAGCAGTCACAGTCTTTCCTTTTTAATGTTTTCTTTCTTGAGCGATTAAGTGTGACAGATTGGCAAAAGAACACATGATGAGAGTTCAGACGGCAGACAGGAAGAAGATCAGACATGTGATGCGATATTAAGGGGTCAGAAAGACTCACAAGAGCACCGCCGCCCACACCAAAATAGACACAAGCTAATTTCCACCATATGATCCAGTCAGCCGTTACTGAGGAAAAAACACAATCTTGTCCTGACATTATCTATCATTTAGAAAGTAGGATATCAAAGAGAGAAAGAAACATGTCAGATTTAAAAGCCTCAACTGGAAGTGAAAGCTTGATACACAAACTATGCAGACAGAAGCACAGGCGTGGTGAGATGAAAGTTTGAGAAAAGAGTTCTGCTTGTGGAAATGTTCACTATTTCCTATGAACCAGTTTAACTATATTTAAAGAACTAGCTTCCATTAGGGTTTAAATAATAAGGATTAAAAAAAGAGATGTGGCTGTTTATTTTACAAAAAGGTAATAATCTGCCTAGATATGGCACATTCCCATTCCATTCTTACTTCTTTGATGTTATTGTTATTCAGAATGATGGTCTACATTACAAAAAAGATATATATTTTTTATGTTGCCTTTTGTGGTTGTCACATTCCTTTATCGGATATAGGGATATAACAACATAACTCATTTAATCTACATAAAGTTTCCATTAAGGCAATGCATAATGCTCAAGCACAATACAAAATAAACCAAAGGGCATGGAGACTTCAACACACACACACACACACACACACACACACACACACACACACACACACACACACACACACACACACACAAACAC
>JAOVVA010000009.1:3914610-3938662 GCA_028565275.1 Leiocassis micropogon | reverse complement strand
ACACACACACACACACACACACACACACACACACACACACACACACACACACACACACACACACACACAAACACACGATCAATTCTGTCATTAATATGGAGGAACACAATCTGACACTCTGACACCCTCTGTCATTTAGAGATGCAGATATCAAAGGTAGAGAAACATGTCAGACTTAAACGCCTCAATTGGAAGTGAAGGCTTGCTATCTACTCTGATTTGATTAGGTCTCAGTGATGCTATTCTTCCTAACCAACATAAAGGAGATAACTGCTACTGTTCTGATTGATGGCAAAGCATATGTTTAATGACTTTATTGCATTACATTTTTTGCAGGAGATGTGTGTGTGTTAAGAGAGACACAATGCTGTAATCTGTATATTTAAGTATATGGATCTCTATTTGAATTGTAACTAAACTGATGGAAACACTGAACCTCATGGTCTTATAATTGTTAGATTACTTATAATGAAAGGTAACATTTCCTTAATTTAATACATTAATTTAATACATTAATGTAATATATTATTCAATACAATAATCATGGGCACCCAAGGTCCACCCATGCCCACAGAGATAAAAAGACAGCCCATCCAGACCGATCTGTCTCAAACATCAGTGCAACACAAATCACCAAAAAAAAGTCAGTGTGGACCATCATAGATGCACTAAATGCACCATGGGCTGGCAGGTAAATAGCCTTAAGCCGCCCATTTGTCCTCCAAACTCCCCATATCTGATTGAGCACTCATGAGATGCATCTCCACGGAAGCCACAACCCGCATCCCGTAGCACCCAGGGAAACTGCTGCCAACATCCTGGTGCCAGATGCCATAGCACATGACCAGAGGTGCTGTGGAGTCATGCCTGAGGGGACAGAGTTGCCTTGGCAGCACAAGGAGAACCTACATGGCGTAATGTTTTTTGTTGTAATGTTATGGCTGATCAGTGTATGTCTTCACTTACTAAAATATTTTTTTCATGAAGCTTTTTGAAAAGAGATTGCTTTTTTATAGTCAAAACTCAGGCTTAACTACTAAAGTAATTCACGCAGGCCACAATATTGATTATATTTATGTTACAGCACATTCTGGCATGTGTTATTCATTAACATAACTCATTTGTGGAACAGAAAATACAACCCAGAGTAATGTAAGTTTGTGACTTTATAATGTTATTCCTCTGAACACACACTGTGGTCATGCTGGCACTTAATATAAGTGAATCAGTGCTTGGCCGTGTACCCGTCTCAAAAATATTAACTGGTTGCTGCTGAAAAGTTACTAAGCTTGAGTCATGACAATATTTAACACTTCAGCGTATTAAAGACACCTCTAACCAAAATCATATGCTGCTTTATTAGGTAGTTACAGCCCCACAGGCCATCAGAAATGGGTCTAGAAGTAAGGATAAAAGGACACATGTTGGCAGGGGTGCCAGACTGAAGTTTTAGAGTACAACTGAATCACAAAAGCATGTGACCTTCCAAATAGGTTTATGAGTCTACAAACCCTGACCCTGACAGTGAAAAAAGCCCTAGTTAAATTATGAAATAGTTGGGGCTAAAAAAGTTATTATATTTGGCATAAGGAATAGGAGCGCCCAGGGCCATATGTGGTCAAATGAGCCATCAAAGACTGAGGATTAGTCTTCAATCTGATTCTATGTGAAGCTTACAGGGCCAGAAGGAATGAGAAAAGAGAAAGAAAGAGAGAGTAGTAGAGTCATGAAGTTTAGTTTATCCTGAGGGGCTTGTAAACAGACAAAGAACCCAAGGAAACACTATACGTGGGAAGGCACTGGTGGATCAGAGGTTCAGATGTACCTCCATAAATGACCTGCTTACATTTAAATGATGTTTGAGTGATGTTCCTCATTAGAAGAAAATTATAAGGCAAATGTCCAGCCTTAGGCAGCACTGAGCATGCCAAGGAAGCGTCTGGAAGCCTGGATTGAAAATAAAGCACTATTTGAAATAGGTCTTAATGTGGATGACATAATTTATAACCTTAAAAAAAAAACATCTTCAGATAAATTATCATAGAGTCAAGTGGCCATTTTATCAGGTAAAGAATGCACATTGATTTAAGTATACATTTACCATTCATTCACCCAGTAACACCACTAACCATGCTATTCTAACCAGATTAGAGTCAACGATGCGATTGCGGCTCTTAGTGGGTACTGAACACCTCAACATCACTGCTGGGATAAGAACACTTCACTAAGCAAAATGATCAACTGCCATGAAAGCCTAGAGGATGATCACAATGCAAATTGTGGAAGGAAAATGAGATTTTGTCTCCAAGTATACACATACAGAACCATGAGCCACCCTTCATTTCTTCGTATTAAATTACATTTAATTAAATTATGTAGATGAAATTAAATACAATGGAAACTAATGGGAAACTAACTAAGATTGAATGTAAAAATTGATTGTTTATTTAACACTCTCAGCAGCAGCCTCATTTCCCCTTTCGTCTGTTCCAACCACTCAGCATTCAGCATCACCCGTATACTAATCACCGGCCTGATCATCTGTCATCATCTGCACCTGTTTCTCACTCGTTCATGACTTAAGTTAGATGTTTTTTTATGCCTGAATGAATCATACTGTAAGTCACAGTGTAGCTTAACAAACAAAAACATTCCTCTGAAACTGGTCACGTACAGGGGCTGGACTGAAAATGAGACCTAAAACCTTGCCAAAAATAAAAGCCAAAAAAAGTCCTTCAGGAAGCTTGGAGAACTATTTCTCACAATTACATTAAAAACACACAAAAGTCTAGCTCTTTAGAAGCAAAATATGAAGAAATAAGTGGTGACTCAAGACCTTTGCAAAGTACTGTATGTGCACTAATAAGTGTGTATTTTTCTAATAAGTGGTGAGTGCAGCACCACACAGACCAATTCTCGCACCACACATGCTAGCATAGAATTATAACGTTATTCACACAACGTTGGGTGAAAATTCAAAAAAATAATAAATCTGGTTAGGCACGTTCCTATAATCATCAGTGTTTTTTTTTTTATTGAGTAGAAGAAGGGTGACACATTGTGCACAGCAAAACATTTGTAAGTCACTATTACACTATAAGTGTTCACTAATCAGGGGCAGCAATATGATTTGACTTTACAGAAATCTCATTAGATCTAAACGAGATCTAATGAGGAAGCCAGAGTTGACAGTGACAAGGGGAAAAAAAACATGATGTGATAAGGAATAAACCTTAAAAGGAACCAGACCTAAAGGGAAACACATCATTTTCTGGATGACAGCAGACAGTAGGATTTTGATATACAGACCTACCATGATGAAGTAGAACCTGTATAGAAAAGATCTTGGATCTTGTTTTGTACTTACCGTAAATTACCTTGACTTTATTATTTCTATGTATCATCAGTTCCATGATGAAAATGCCACAATTTGGTAGAAACCCTTCTGAACTACATGTTCTAAAGCACACCACTCTGACATGAATGGTTACTTTGGAAGTAAGCAGGTGGCAGAGCATCAACATGCCAGGAGATTTGATATGCCAAAACAAGCTTGAGTGAAATACGTGGTCTTTCCAGTACAAGAAATGGGGCTCATTTATCAGCTGTGTTTAAACATCTGTCACAAGCTTCCAAGAAAATATGTGCATTTGTGTAATTTCTCGTAGTTTTCACTCTCTGTCGCTTTCTCTGTTTTTCCTTTTAGGTGCTCGGAAATATATAAAACAACACAGACCTTTGCAGATGAAGTCAGTTCTGTGGTTCTGCACACTTGGGAGTTTTACAAAACCAAAGTGGGCTGTCAACCATAATTTTGTGGCAGCTGCCAGCTCGAGTACAACTTTTTCATGTAGTCAGTAGTTCTTTAGGTTTATGCAGGACTCCAGAAATGGCCTACTGACAGTTTGGATTTAAACTCAGCAGCACACTGAGAACAAAACTACACAAGTAATTGATAGCTGCTTTGTTGTGTAGCCATTCAATTGGGAAGCATGAAGCGATCCAAATGAAAATGGATTGTGCTTTGAGTAAAGTAGACAGAGTGGCACTTTAGCAGAGGGCAGTGTTTTGTGTTGAGATAGAGGCTAATGAGATGGTTAGAGCAGGGAGTCCCAGGACACAGCATGTCAAGACTAATCCTGGCCAAGCTGCAGTCTCTGATTCTCTCTCTCTCTCTCTCTCTCTCTCTATCGCTCGCTCTGACTTCTTGTTCGTCTGCCTGACCGATGGGATTCTTCCTCACTGTCACTCCTGCCAATACCAACTGACATACTGTTGCCTGGGGCAGCTAGGGTAATGTTACAGTACCGGTATGAGAACACAGCAGACGAATGAAATAGAGAGGAAAATGCTCTGTGGCTGACATTAAAGATGACATCTCACTTATTGGCTTTGTCCTCTCATCTCCTGTTTCTTTCGCCTTGTCCCTTGTCTTTGAAGCCTCAGGTGTACAAGCTCCTATCAGAGTGGGGAAGCAATACATACAGGCACAGATGAAAACACAGCGTCTACAAAAAAACTGTCTTTACATCAGTCTTCTGAGATTTAGCAAGCTGCTTAATGAGTTTGTGTTTTCTGACAAATCTCCAAACACGATAAAAACAGAAGATGCCTGATAGCAGAGATGAGATTGTTCTATGAAAGCTTCTTTCGGCATGTGCTTGCCTCATCAAAGTCTCTCAAATCTATTTCATCCCACTGACTTCACTGATTCCTTCTTTCCCAGCCCCATGATAACCTTTGAAGCGCTGAAGAAAAAAAGCAAGAGAGACGCACATCTCTGTCAGCACTTTCAGGCAGACTGAGAGGCCCTAAGCTACAAGCCATTTTGTGACGAGGCCTGTAGCGTAATTAATTCAGAACCTGCTTATCGTCTGCTGTCTCAGTGGTACAAAGTCATGCTTTGACAGCCCTTGTCTCGTCTCGTCTCTTAGCTCTTCATCTAGTCTTCCCTAAGCTGCCTGGGAGTACACAAGCCCGGACTGTTTGAAAGGCAACAGCTGAAACCGTATCCTCCGATGAAAAAAGATGAGCTGGAGGGGATATGGGTGACTTGGAGGCTGGGTACGAACTGTCAGTGGAGGTGAAGTTTCACACACTGATCCACTCACTCTTCGCTCTTCGAGTGGTAAATTTGAGCAGATCTGAAGGGAACAAGCCACTGATTTGCTCTCATACTCTCTACACACATTCCCTTCTCCCCTGCTGATTTCTTTTCACACTTCTCACACACTCTCATTTCCTCCTTACTCACCTTGCTTTATATCCCCCTGGTTTGTTCGCGAGCGTGTCATGTTTGTACGTCCTCTCAGCGACAAGATGTGTATCACTTAATATTACAGCAAAATGGCTTACTTGTAATGGAACACATGCCCATTCTTTATATTATGTACCAGGCAGCTAGCAGGCTGAGTTATTTCTGGGTCACAAGGGCATGTTGGCTTTGAAGTGCCAATCAATAGCAACAGGCAATGACAGCAGCCCCTATATCACTCACAAGACTTGTTTGTTGTTGTTGTGTTGGTGCAAATGAAGCGCCTATCCACCTTTTGGAATGGTAAAGTCACCCAGCAGGGAACATTAGCTCGGGGAGGAGCTGAAACACTGCTAGCAGGAGCCTGTTCTCTGTGGGAGACTAGTGCAGACTCACTCCTCCATCTGATCATGCCATCTGTCAATCACAGAGCAGGGCCGCCCAAACAGGACGTCCAGTTACCTTCTGTCCTTTTGGTGGTCAAACCAGTGGGGAGGTCAGAAGTTCAGAGGGAAAAGAGGAAAAGAGGAATGCAATGACAGAGACTGATGGCTAGAGATTGGCAAATGGTTTTAGCTTTCTTGAACATACATAGACCTTATAAGGGAATGGTCAAAAGGAAAAACCCATGAACAAACCTAATAACCCATTAAAGTACTTAAGGCTTTTTTTAAATTTATGTGTATTACTAGAAAAAGAAATGGTGCATGGAAGGAATTTTGGTGACATGGTTTGTTCCACTTGACCCCTTAATCAACACAAAGTTTTTTCAATCTGATCACCTTTATCCTAGGAAACCTCTAACCTTAAACAAGTGGGATCATCTAGGATTACTCTGCCTCATCCCCAGGGCCAAGATCTCACTGAATGCCTTAATGAGTAGGAAAATAATGCACATTATGTACTGTGTTTTTCACAGTTACCAGATCTTAAACCAAGTCAATATAAAAATTCTTCCTGTTACAACACTGCTTCCCACCATCACGATAAAGAACGGTGTTTGTCCTTCAAGCAGGATACATTGATGAGGTGCAAAAAATTAAAATAAAATAAAACAAGTGACAAAATAAAGGGGAAAAAATCATCATGGATTTACTGTACATGCACACAGGTCAAAGATGAGCATGTGTGGAAAAAGATTTCCACACCGAGGACATCACAGTGTAAGTGTAGAATAGGAAATGGCAAGAGTTGGCACAGGAGCAGCTAGACCAGCTTTGCTTTGGTTTGTACTGCCATCTGGAATCTTTTGGCTCTCCACTTGCATGTCCCTAATACAAATACAGTACATGTCTTCAAACTTTGAATGCATTTCACATCAACACACCTGTTTCAAACGCACAAGTGGAAACTGCAGTACAAACCCAGCAGGAATGTTTGATTGTAGCAATTTTACTTTGGTAGCATTATGGACTGTTGGTATTTGGTTGTTTTTTGAGGGTTCAAATTAATTTGACAATTAATTGTAAGTACCTAACTGTAAGTACATGACATTGGGATAATTTTTTCATCTCCAACAGGGTTGCAGGAAGCCTGGAGCCTATTCCAGGAAACTTTGGGCACAAGGTGGGGTACATCCAGGAAAGGGTGCCACCAGTCCATCATAAGGCACACATGTACACACCACACCCACTCACTCACACACGGCAGGCAATTTGGGAACACCAATTAGTCTAATCTGCATGTCTTTGGACTGCGGGAAGAAACCAGAGTACCCGAAGGAAACCCATCAAGCACGGGGAGAACATGAAAACTCTACGCAAACAGACCCAAGGTGAGAATCAAACCGTCGACCCTGGAGGTGCAAGTCGACAGTGCTAACCTCGAAACCATGTGCCAGGTCTAAATATACTAGACAATTTCAATGTACCAAACTGTTAAATTAGCAAACAACCGGCAGGAAAAAATTGCATCTGCAATATGACCATGTCTTGATTGTGCACATTGTGTTGGGATCGTTCTTTGAACATTATGCTGACATTATTTTATTGAAGTGACCCTGTGACTTTGACCTGATGGTGTGTTTCAAATGGACGACTTTATTCCAACCTAATTCCAGCTACATACTTCCCGGGTTTCTGCCGGGAAGCTTTCACGCTTGTGTTATGAACTAAAAAATGTTTTGCAATGCAAAATATACTACATTGTGCAGTAGTTCCATGTGTCTTTAGATATGTCAGCTGGCCAACATTGTGTCAGACAGCTCAGTTTGAATGACATGTTATGAAATATATTGTTTGTGGCTTCATTGTGCTGAATAAAGGTAAACTGTATACAATTACATTATTTGATTTCATACATACAGACCAGCGTTTTCATGAGGTCAGGTTGCAGTATGTATGCTTTAATTATACGAGTCAAGACATGTTCAAGTCAAACCAGGACTTGTGATGAAATTTCTTATGAATGAACTTGTAAAACAAGTGCAGTACAGTGATGAGATTCTAGGAGACTCAATAAATACATTGAATTGTGCAAACGTTTTAATGAAGGCTGCATGTGCGTGAATGATGATCTTGGCCGAGGTGACTCTGGGCCCTCTGTAGTCGTTCCCATGAACATTCAGTGAGTTTTATTTAGGATATGCCGTGAATACAAAACCTTGGTTCTGACAGGATAAACCACTGACTGAAGATGATCCACCTTGACTAAGCAACCTTATAGCTGATTTAGATTTATAAATAATATACTAAGTGTGAATCATCATATGGAATGATTTTATTAATTAATTATTTTAATAATATGGAATGATGACCCTTAATGATATTCCAAAAACACAGTCTGCCTTCAGGATGTTAGATGAATTTGATACTATGAGGGGCTTTCAAGTCATTTTAATACCACAGAATGGTTTATCCTGTTGGAACAAAGTGTTGGATTTAGGCCTTATCCTGGGAATGCTGCTCCCAAGTTGGGAATACTTCAGTAAATTTTAGCAACAATCATAAACTTAATTTGAAAATTTATGGATAAATGGCCATCATTTTATCTATCAAATAAGTAATTTAACCACTATTGTAAACATGTTTCATGTGGGTGTGACAGTTTAGTCACCATGTTTGTTAAAGCATTGAATAGATTTCTAGTCTGGAGAACAGACATATAAAGAATGACACTGAGAAAGAAATGTGCAACAATGGCTGGAAATCCAAGGCACTTTCATATGGTTGTGTTAAGTCTAATCTGTAGGTCTCCATAGCCATGTAACCTACACAGTAGCCTACGGTGTAGACTGAAGTGTAACTACCCGTCAGTGGCGCAGAACCAAACAACTGTGATTGGTCCACCTGGTAGCATTACATTACTGGCTTCTACGCTTTCATTTTTGAATTGAGATGAAAGTCGTAATCGGCATCTCCTCCAGTGTCTTCGCTCTTTGCTGTGTTCCACAAATGCCATGGAAAGTTCAACATTTATTACCTCCAACTCCAAAAAGATCCATTCAGTTTCATTCACCACTGTTTGTAGTACACACACAAAAAAAAAACAGAAAGTGGTAAAAAGGCTCAGCAGAGCATAGAAACCTCACCGCCAACTTGTGGCTTGGTGGTGTAATTGCACGCTCACAACACTAAATAGATTCCGAAATCATGTTATTTAATTTAGAAACAAACCAAGCTGTTTACCCACCACTTCTTCCCCAATTTGCTGCTAATGCACTTATCACTTTACACGCAGGACTGTATGATGACGACGATGATGATGATGATTATTAATACTAATATTAGAAGTAGTAGTAGTAGAAGTATCTTATTAGTAACTTAATTAGTTAGCTAGTTAGTTTTTTTTGTTAATTTATGTTATGTTGTATGTAGCACCTTGGTCCTGGTGGAACGTTGTTTCATTTCATTCTGTACTGAACTGTATATGGTTGAAATGACAATAAAAGCCTACTCGACTTGACTTGATTATTATTATTATTATTATTATTATTATTATTATTTGTGCAATACGTCCTTATTTCAGACAAAACCTGCCTGGGTAACGTACCACTGCCTATATGTTCTGCAGTAATCTTTTGTTTATTCTTTTGTTCATTCTTACATTTTCTTTATTGCTGCTGGTCTCTCTAAAAAAATTGACAATTAAAGCCTCTTTATATGTACAGTATCTGTATTGTACTATGTGGTTCAGTAGGGGCCATCACAACTGTAGACTCATACGTGTGACATTTCTGTATTTGTAGGATTAACAGTAACCGAAATCACTGCAAGTGCAAATGCTTCACATATTTTCCTTTTCTTATATTACGAAAGCTATTTAATGGCACATTTAAGGCACCCCAAACCCAAAAGTGCAAAAAGTGCCACATATGAAATGCATGAACTCTAATGTCTCTTGAGTTGATGATGAAATTCAATAACTCTGTAACCCAATTTGATGGTATCTACTCTTAAAAATAAGCATGATCTTTCTTATAGTGGCTCTTATTCAGACAAGCTTTTCATCCCTTCTCACCTCCACGCTGTTTGCGCTGCGCGTTAAGTCATTGTTGTTGGGTTTAATTCGATTCATATGCATCGAGTGAAGCCAGGTTGTGTGCATGTTGTTCTAAGGTAAGTGAGTTGTCTGAGTCTACAAACCGACCGTCCTGTCTTTGAGTGAAGTAGGTAATTGGATTACTTTCACTCACACACACACACACACAAATACACGTGCATGTCATCAGTAATATATCATGGATGCCAATTCAGTTTAAGATTTGACTGCTGCAGTGGTTGCCTGCAGTCAGTGAAATATATGAAAGAGGGTTTTGTCAAAATAGGTGTGTGTGTGTGTGTGTGTGTGTGTGTGGTGCATTCCTACAAAGTTCACTGAGAAGGCAGACCCTGTGGCACTGAGTTGGGAAAGTTCATAAATTAAAGGGCTGACAAGAATAGAACACACACACACACACACACACACACACACACACACACACACGTATTTGATTAATGACTTTCGTGCCACAACAGAACCAGTTGAGCAGGTAGTAAAAGGGTCAGTGTTGAATGAAGACACACAACTTTCTCATGGTTTTTTTTGTTTGTTGTATACACACACTTCCTGTTTGTCTTAAAGTCTCACTGAATAGACCTCCTGTAGCAGCATGAACCTTCGACAGTGTACTGTTCATACAAGCAGTTGTAGGTTATACACTCTTAGGGCTAGAAATCAACTTTTGTGTATTGTGTGCATGTGTGTGTGTGTGTGTGTGTGTGTGGGTCTGGGAAACGAGCAATGAGCTGCCACTTTGCAGAATAGATCACTGTTTGTTGTCTCACCTGCTCAGCTGGAGCTGGACTTTGATGGTCTGTGTGTGTGTGTCTGTGTGTGTGTTTTAGGAGGAATGACTGACAGAGTGAGTTTGGAGTGGGGTCATAGCACGGGCAGACTGTAGGGTCAAAAGTTTACAGCCGAGTTGACTAGTTTACAACTGATTAACACAAGAAGGTAATTATGAAGTAATTATTCCAGCTCAGTTGAATCACTTATTACTTATATATTCATCATAAAACTGATGATTTGTTATCTGCTATAAATGATTGCGTAACTACAGCACAAAAAGTAAAAAAAGTTGTATAAATGATGAGGGTAAGTCATGTCCTAGGAGTGTAAGGCGTTAAATAAAGCCAGATATAATTCATTGGTGAAGCGTTCTTGCTCTAGCTCTTTCACATAGTGAACCGAGACCCTTGCTTACAGCCCTCAATAAAAACTTTATAATGAAAGCCAGGTGTGTGTGTGTTTCTTTGGCCTGGGGTTAGCAGAGAGGGCAGTGTCAGGGTTAGGGCAAAATGAGAGTGATCAGAGCGCTGGGTTGTTAGCGCAGACACAGCCTTGGGGTAGTCATGAGTTCAGCTGAGGTTCAAAGGTTATTTAATGGTTAAGTTTCTTACTCATGTACATGCAACCATATTAAAAAATGAAAAGCTATTTCTCATTTCAACCCAGTCAGAACAGTAAGGCTTTTACTTATTTAAAGATAATTTGATCGTTTACTTCTTTATTTTATTTTTCCATTATTATTGATTTATCGAATAGTTATATTAAAATGTAATTGACATTTGATCAGGTTCAGATTTTTCTCTTTATCTGCTTAAAAAACTTTAAGGTAGTAATATCAAAACTGACTGATCCAATATGTAATATATTGCCTTTAAATAAAAGCATATATATTTTTTTTTTTATTCTCCATAGGGCAGCACGGAGACTTGCACGGTTGTTCGCCTTGCGCCTCCCGGTGTTCGATTCCTGCTTCAGGGTCTGTGTGCATGGAGTTTGCATGACCTGACCTGTGCTTGGTGGGTTTCCTCCGGGTACTCCAGATTCCTCCCACAGTCCAAAGACATGCATATTAGGCTGATTGTCATTCCCAAATTGCCCGTAGTGTGTGAATGAGCGTGTAAGTGTATGTATGTGTGTGTGTGCCCTGTTATGTATTGGCACCCTGTCCAGGATGTACCCCGCTCTGTGCTCTAAGTCTCCTGGGACCCTTTATACAGGACAAAGCGGTACAGATGAGTGAGTGAGAAATACTCCACTATAAAGAAAAAAGTCATCATGGTTTCACATTGTCCTTAACCCTCATGCCGGTGGCAGCTCCAGACATTTCACATTCCTCACTCTTGTAACTACATATTTTCTCTATTAGTTACACTTAGGTTTATGACGTTTACATACCAGTGTTAAGCAGATTCTGAAATCACATTAAGAGGACATTCAACAACCTACATATTTGGTTCTCTGTAATATTACATAAAGTAAACATTATGACAGTTGAGGAATGATGTTTTTTTTTTTAGAATGTTCTCATTATAATGTTTGTACACTTTTTTGAATGCTGCCATTGAAGAGGCTATTTTGTTTGTGGAGAAACTCAAATTTAGTATTTCCTGTACACACTTTCGGATAACATTTTCTAGCCCAGCCTCTCACTCTTCACTCTCATAAATACGTTCTTATAAAGAAGTTAAATCAACAACAATAAAGTTTTTCTGTCCCTGAGCACGGTCCCTTTTAAAAGCTAAGCATCCTAAGATATGCAAAGAGAATCTTCTACGGCCATCTTCTAAAGATTTGTATATGTAAAACACATGGTAATTGATAACACTCACCAAAAAAAACATACAAGCTTATGTACAAGGGGATATCAAGTCAAAGCGGGACTTGTGATGAAATTCCTTGCGAATACTGGCATAAAAAACATTTGACATTTATAGAAGACTTTAAACACAGTACTGTGATGGGAAACTTAGCCAGAGTAAAACATTTAAATGGTGCAAATGTTTTAAAGAAGGCTGTATGATGAGGTGTTCCAATGAACATTCAGAAAATGGAATTCATGATCCTTGGGATTCCATAGATTACTTCATGCCAACTTGCAGAAGAGATATATCTGTCCATGTGAACTGTACACACAATCATTCACAGGGTTCCTGGGAGGCCAGTGAAGCAGTCTGATCATGCTCCTTTCTATATATATATATATATATATATATATATGTGTATATATGTATATATATATATTCTCCTATCCATGCACTACTGAAACCCTGGGATGGGATAATTGTATTAATGTTTTATTTCTCTCATTATAGAGAGAAATAAATGTATTTTTTACTTTACTAACTGTATTCTCTTATTTTGCACAATCAAAAGTCTTGGTTTTACTTTAATGTCTAGGAAACACTAACAAAGTTTAGGTGTTTGAAATGTGTTTATGTTTGTTTTTATATGTTTGCCTTAATAAATGAATTGCAAATGAATGCAAAAAACTTACAGGATGGAACCAATGCAAAATTCTTCATTTAGGACCAAAATGGGGATTTACAGTCAATACCACTGAAAGGCAGGTATCCTATTAGCATAAGTCGTTTTCCACTGTTTCTTAGTGGTAAGCATTTTGAAAATTTTTTTGCATATAATAGACTGCAAAATGATATAAACATCTTTTTTTTCCCCCAGACTTCTACTAATTCTCAGAAAATATTATCCTCTGGCCCACAAGGCTGTCTAAAACAACCAAGCAACCAAACAAACAAACAAAAAAAGCAATATATTTCTCTTTTAGTAGCTTTAAGCTGTCATTTCTACTGGTTTTACTGCATTGGGGAGCCATGATACTGATCATAAATTATATTCGAAAGATAACACAACAGCCCTCATGAGACACATGTTTACTTTATGCGTGCAGGACACTGTTACATTCCATAAGGATTTCTGAATTACGGGAATAGAGATGTACATGAGGTTAGATGATTCGCATTATAGAATGGACATTTGATGCTGTATGCCTGCACTATAAGATGTATACAGTACTGTATGAGGTGCTGTTGGAAGAAGATGACAATGATGCATTGTAAACCAAACCTTTTGTATTCTTTTATTGTTTCTCATGATTTTCAATAACCTTTGTACATAAAAAGGCTTTGGGTGCAGCAAAAAACTTCCTTCTTCCTTGTTCCAATTTAATGCCAGTATGACTTCCTACAAAAACACAATCAAAGCATGAGTTAGATGTTTTAGATTAAAGCTCAACAACATATTATTGATGCTAAAGTGCATATTTACATTGCCAAAAACACAACTGTGGGCTTATTTGTCCTTTGTGCCAAAACTGTGGAAGGTGGATTTATAGCATTTTGCAAAAATAATAAAAACTGTTGTTATAAACAAAATAATTTTGACCTTTTTTTGGCATTTGTGCTTTTTAACACTCTTGTGACAAAAAAAAACAACATGAACAAAATATTCTCTAACATTTTGTAAAATGCATCTTTTAAAAATGCTTCTTTTTCTTAAATAAAAGTCAAAATGGACCTCCATTTTTTTAGTTAAATTGTCCATATCTTGAATACGATCAAACCATTTTTAAAATGACTTTAAAACAACCAAGACTTTCACTGCACTTTCTCAACTCTGATACTGTACATGTACCGCAGAGCCTTAAAATTGTTTTCATTTACTCTTTCCCTAAGAAAAAATACGCACTCATTTGTATTGCATTCATATTTTATTCTGTATGGTTTTTCAAAGCAGTTCAACCTTAAATCAACGTTTTATTGGATACACAATTATGCTTCCAATTTTACTTGCCACGGCTATCAAGAACAAATAGCACATGCAACAACAACCGCATTTACATATTGTTTTTACCCCTACTTTGCACATGACGCAATTCACACAAATATTGTTTGTAAATCACCTGCAGCACACCTACATTTTTGCATGCTTAGTTTATCTCCTTGCACATGCAAAGTAGAAGACATTATCTGCAATCTTAAATCAGGGCCTAAGAGCAAACAACCTTAATAAAGTACATTATGATGTACTGAATAACACTTAATAGTCAGGATAATTAACTCAATAATAAGCTTCGATTTTAAAAGGGTTTAAAGATTTTTTTTTTTTTTTGTGTGTGTGTGTGTGCTAAAATATATTCCTGAACATTGTGCATATTCCCACTTGAAGCATCTCTGGAACAGATCAGAGGCAAATTGCTGCTGTTTATGGAGCTGTCAAACAGATTGGCCACAGCCAGTGTCTGAAAACACATGCTTAATATTTATTAGACATTCCGCTCAGGGAATAGTTTTTACCTTGGCGCAGGCCACACTTAAGATCAGTTGTAGAAATATGCAAATGTTTCTCATGCCGTTTCACACAGGGAGAAAATGAGAACGAAACACGCACCTCTCCTTGTTGTGACAAGAGAAGATGAAAGCTGACTTTTTTCTTTTACCCAGCCCTTAAGTTTGCATTATTGAGGTGAAACCGCCAATAAATTACAAGCAAATTATCCACTTCGAATGAGAGATTCACCCTAGACAACCTTTTCAGAGTGCAATATTTCAAGCTAATGACTGACATTAACATTGATGTAATGGTGGTTTCTAACTCTCCTAAAGAAGCCTGACTGGCAGGCAGAAACTTAGAAATGGAACAAGATGTGCAGATGCGTGTCTGACCTGAGAGAGAGCATGAGAGAGAGAGAGAGAGAGAGGGAAGAAAGACTGACTGACAGAAAGATTTAAGTGGAGAGAGGGAGGATGTGAGAGACAGGGTGAGGGAGAAGCAGACGTGAGAGTTGAGAGACAAGAAAGACAGCCAAGTCTTCAGCTGGGATGTAGGCGTTCTTCAGTGACAGCTATAATTCTCCAGCCTACAGAATTCCATCAGCACTGTAGTCGTGTTAAAGCTGTGCCGTAGGGGCTCGGGCCCTTTCAAGTCAGCCTCTCTGACAGGTAGATTTATGAGGGCTGAAATTTGGACAGATCACCCGTCAGTCAGGGCGGCCTGTCAAACTGTCAGTACACTGCCTCGCCTACAGGGGCCAAGGATTTCACACAACTCTTCGACAAGGACAAAGTTTATTCATGCACTCACACACACACACTCTCTCTCTCTCTCTCTCGCTCTCTCTCTCGCTCTCTCACACACACACCTGTTTTAACTCATATCTGTCAAGCAGGGTTAAGGTATTACACACACAGATGTAAGAAGGAATGACAGAATGAAAACATGTTTAAGCGAACAGATAAATAATACAGATGAACGTAAACAGAAAGATAGAAAGAGGAAAAGAAAGAAAAAGAGGATTAGAAGGAAAGTTGAATTACCCAAGTCACAACAAGGAAAGAAAAAAAAAAGACTATCTTTGAAAAGACTGAAATAAAAACCAGTATGTATGATTTAAAGTTTTTTTCAACAGTGCTTATAACAATATCAGTATTCCTTGGAAACCTTTAGAAAGAAAGAATGAAAGAAAGAAAGAAAGAAAGAAAGAATGAATGGCAATGAAAGAGTGGATGTTTAAAACAACAAAACTGCACAGCACTGAAGCGAGAGAAAGAAAAGAGAGAGGGAGAAGAGGGACAGGGAGAGTGTGGCAGGCTGCTGGGGGATGTCTTTCAGCAGCACATCTGCATGTGGTATTTGAGAGCTGATTAGTCATGCTGACGTTGTGCGGAGATAAATCTATCACCCAGAGGAACACAAACACTCGGAGAAATGAAAGGAAGCGAGGTGACACGGCTCTGCTGTTTCAATAAATCACTGAGACGTGATTAAAACCATGCGCCGGGGTGATGAGAGAGGCTGCGAGTGCGAGGTGAGCGTTTTCTCATGGACACAGCCCTGTCCAAATGGACTAGCCTGCTGAAGCAACTATGGGAAAAAGTGACATGTGTGGGGGGGGGGGTGGAGCGTCTCTCCCTCTCTCCGTTTCGACACCCCTGTCCCTGCCAAGGCTTTTGTTAGACTTGTCCTCTAGTCCTGTTCAAACAATAACAGCAGTCTGTATATAATCAGTGTCTTATGTTGAACAGTTGTCTAAACCCAGTCGTTCCTATGAGGGTTGTCCTGCTAAAGGTCAAGCATCTTATTTTAAGCATCAAAAGACACTTTGAAGACATATTTACAATCGTCGTTAAGCCACGTTGCCTTTTTTTTTTCCTGTCGCCGAAGGCTGAGATAAGGTGAAGATTGTATTCCGATGAAGCCTTGTCACACACCCGTCTTTCGTAAAAAGTCGTCCTGTTTAGTGAAAGGAAAGAGTGGGAGGAAAAGCGGCTAGGGAGGCGGATGAGGAAACGGAGGGATGATAAATAATGACGAGGAGGTCAGGACGGAGGGAGAAGAAAGACGAGACGCACTGTTAGATTGCTTTAGTTGAGATATATTACATAGATCCGAGACAAGAATTTATGAAAGCCCACCCACATGTCGATGACAAAATCAAGAGTTCCAGATTGCAACAATATCCCAAGACTGAAGGGCAGAAAGGTTTAATATCTTCGCTAGTGTCAAGTGCAGTCTCTATAGATGCTTGTCATTCGTGCTCAGAGCAATAACAGACAAGCCAGGACAAGTCAGCGTCCCCCGTAGGGAGAGGGGATTGATGTGAAGCTTGGTTTAGAAATGTGCCATTGAAGTGCTGTGTACCGAGTCTAAATAGAAAAACCAGATGGAAGAGTTAAAACAATGGCTTCAGTAAAGTACAGGAAGAGTTATTCCAGTGCAGTCATTAATACAAAACCATATACAAGACTTCTATGCAATCCAAACGCTTTCATGTGGCACCCTAATGCAGTGTGTCATAACTTTTTTTTTTTTTCATGTAAAGGAATGAGACGTCTTTGAATACAGTGTTTTACAGGCATCACCACAACCTGGTTCAAGGAGAGTGTCGGCTTTGCTTCTCTTTCATCTCCATTATCGACAGAGCCGCCCTGCGCAGCACTATTGTTCCAGGCAGACATCTTTTACCTCTGGCGCAGTGCAGGGACAGGCTTCGGAAATGTCCGGAAGGAAAGCTAATCCCATCACTCAGCCTGGGAAATGCTAAATCACACATGAAAGGCGAGTGGAAACGTTCCGTCACAGATCACACGAGGACTGCTGAGAGCTGAGGAACCGAGCAACAGAGGAACCAAAGTGAGCTTGGCCTGGCTCCCCTCAACCGTGGATTTAAAACGTGCTCCAGCAGGAAGCAGTCATTCCCACTTCCTGTCCTAAGGCGGCTCGAGGGAGGAAAAAAAAAAAAAGAGGTGTCAAAGACTTTCTAGCAGTCAGGGTTTTATTATTTTTTTTTTATAATTCCAAGAATTGCTCTCGCTCTCTGTCTCACCCCGCTATCAAGGTCGCAATGCTGTTGGCCCGCATACTGTTGACTACAAGTGATGATACGTATGATACAATGATGACAAGTTTTAATATGGGTCAGGGAACATGGTTGACAAGAGGGCTAAATTCTGTTCGGTTCAGGGTTAGAACCATTCAAAATTCACAGAGGATGTTGTTGCACGTGTGTCATGGGGGGGGGGGGCGCTGTTGTTACCCAGCGGCTGCTTAGTTACTTCGGTAACTCATTGTAGGTACGTCTACCTACGTCTGGAATAAATAAACACGTCTACATTTGCGCACACTCTGACACACCTCGCTGAACACTGGGTGTGCTGTTGTACATAATCCATCAGCACACCTGAAGATTGACAGGTACGTTTGCAGTGGCTTTGATTTGCGAGGCGACTGCCAGGCTGTGGCTCGATCCCATTAGCTGAGGATTCCCAGGCTTGTTAGCGCCCTCCTCCCTCCTTTTCCCCATTATTTACCAGGCCTTCATCACCACAGAATGTGCTCCTTGTACAGAGTAATGGAAGCAATCCATCCTCTCTGTCAGGAGGCAAAAACAGCCCTGCTTTCTCTGAAGCCAGGGCAAAGCACTGGACCCAGTTTGAGCCTGGCTGTTTACATTACTAAGGTGTGTGTGCGTGTGACTTACGCATGTGAAGAAGTGTGAGAGTTTCTGTTTAAAGAAACACACATGCACACTGTTGTATTCCAGGGAAGGAAGCACATTAGGGGAGGTTGGTTAGCTAGCCAAGCCTTTTATTGCTCTTGATGAAATGCTCCAAATATATTTCCAGCAGCTCTCAGAGATGAGGCTGTGTGCGAATATGTGTGTGTGTGTGCTTTATGGCAAAGGATAATTCAGGGTTATTAATGATGCTGAATAGGTTTGTGCCCTTCTCAAAGCACAGAGGTTATTCCTCATGAAGCCGTGGTGTGCAGGTCAACTGGGAGATTAATCACCATCTGTGTGCACTGCAGTTATTAATCACCTCACTGGTAGTGGAAATTAAAATTAAAGTCGATACCATTTGTTAATTTTATGCTTGTATTTAATTTTTTAAATTTTTTTTTAGGATTTTTACTATCTCACTTTTGTCCTTCGTAAGACACACAGTGAGGGGTGACAAGGCATGGTACAGGAACAAATACATCATCAAGCATTTGGTTATTTTTCCTGTGGGCAGTACTTTACCACAGTATATTGTACATGCAAAATTTACACATATGGTAAAATGTAGCATATGGTAAAATGTTTCCTTATGCATATGTTTTTAAAAAGGTAAAAATTTCCTAACACCTAATTATGCTTAATATATGGATTTGTTTTTTTTACCCCTCCACATATATTTATTTATTTTTATGTTTAAGAATTACAATATGTGAATGTTTTAGTTGAAAAAAAGGTGCATTTCCTTTCTTAAAAAAAAATCATGGAGGCACAAACTTTTATTATCAGCTATATGTATCCATGGTAAATTTCGGTAGAAATAGTGAAACTATTGATTAGCCAAGCGAAGCATTACAGAACTGTCTCGAGTCAGACAGCAGCCATTTTGGAAGGAATCTATACACTAGCTATAATTGAGATCAAATGAGATTGGGCGTTTTCAGAGTGATACACAATCGCATTTCTACTAGACTGTCTGACATTCTTTAGTAATGTCATTCCCACTGAGTACAGCTTTTAGCTTTCAGCCTTTAGTTTTGTCTAAAACTTTTTCAACTTTTGTTTTTTATCTTCAGATGAAACCAAAAGTAAAAGTCTCAAATCAGACTTTAACCTTGTCCACCATTGTTACTGCGATAAGAACTAACTATTAATGCTAGTGTTGTAGAGAAAATCCAATGCAGTGCATACAGTACCACCAAAAAAGTCAACACTTACCACGATAGAACAATAAAAGAACACCCAGTGCATCACAGCCTGTTGCAAGATTGTTGATCCGGGCCTTCAAATTCCTCAGATGCCAATCTGATCAAGTGTCCATGGAATGTGCCAGACAAACAAGTCTGGTCCGCAGAGGCTCCACCTTGGCAACCCAAAGGATCTCACACTAAAGTCCTGGTGCCAGGCACCACAGCACACCCCCGATGGTCTTGTGCACCCACACCCCGAGGAGCCAGAGCAACCTAGGTGGATTAATGTTAATGAATTTAAAGTTATGGCTGATTGATTGATGTAAAATGGGCACATATCATGATCATGGTACAAATGATCACATGATCATGGTACAAATACTTTAGTATTTTTTTAGATATGCATTAATTAGATTTGTTTATTGTATAATCCATGAAGTACCACAACTTCATGTGAGATTAGTCTTGCATGCCTTTAAACAGATCTTCAGTCAAAATGTGACCTAGGCTAAGAATTTAATAACAGCATGCAAAGTGTATATACAAGGCTGATGCATTACGAGACTCACTGAAATCAACATAGTAAGCAGTGCTTATGATTCACTAATTATTTCTGCCTTTCTGTTGGCTGAGCAGAAAAAGAGTTCACAAATTCCACTTGCTCGACTATAGCTTTTGTATTTTTAGCCCAATTTTAGCTCTTCCCCCTTCATCCCCAACCCTGAAAGGCAATCTATCCGCCCCCGGCAGGCCCCGGCTCCGGCCCCTATAAATCCTGGCGACAGCGGCGCTTTAATGGATAATTAATTGATGCTGCTCCCGAGCTGTAATAAGACAATAAATTACGACCTAGGCCAGTGTGCTGTGTCAGTGTGTGTTGCTAATGGCCCTTCAGGGCCGGCTGCAGCAGCGTAATAAATTAGACAGGAATTAACTGCTGCCTGCTACGTGCCTCTGCTGCCAGGGGAGATGGAGACAAGGGAGAATGAGGGAGAATGAGGGAGAGAGAGAGAGAGAGAAAGGAGGGCCGGTGACCGATGGTCCTCTTCAGCATGATGTAGTGGATATGTTAGGCTTCGTTACATACGAGTGCTTCTACTTCGATTTCTCCCCTTTTCTCTTAGACACTGCCACTTTCTCTCTCATACATTTACAATGCAATCTGTCTGTTCTGCTTTAAAGATCGAGTTAATGCATGGTGCTGTCAATTACCCGGTGGTACCAAGAGTAATTTAGAATGAAATGAAAATGTCAAACAATAAAGGATAAAATCTGATCACAGCGCAATCTGATACAAAAGCTTTGGCTGTGTTTTTCTAAACACTAATTACAGAATGGGCTAAAACTTTTCTTAACGAGAACTGTCAATTTACCATGTACCATCAAAGTTACCAAACTTTTTTCCGGATATTCATCCACAAATACAATATTTCTTTCGGATATTTGGTGTTGCACCTTTCAAAGAGCTGGTAATTCCATTTAAAGTAAATACATCTATAAATTCAGAGTATTCCTAATTTTTATGCAACATCATTTAAAAAAATCTATGATAATTTAGAATAGTTTCAGTAATATCATTAAGACTAACACAAAACGAGTTGTCTTTTGTCTTACAAAAGATTTTGGTCATCAATCATCTTAGCAATTTTAGGAAAGTAAAAATCAAAGGATCTCCTCCAGGTAGAAGCTCCACATGTTGAAGCGAATCTCAGTTCTAGAACAAGGGCAACACATCCTCCTTCGAAATATGCCATTGCTTTAGTGAAAGCCTAATCCTATTTTAAACGGTTGTCTGATTAAGAGCTGAGGGAAGGATTAGTAAGAGCGCGAGTCTATGTGTGTGAGCAAGTATGCGTTTCATTCAGTCAGAGATGTAAGAAGTACATGTTTGTTTGCTAAAACACATGCATTTATATAATGTGAGAACGTGTGTGTGTATATTTATGTGTTCCTGGCTCACTGCAGCCTCCATCTGATCCTGTATGTGCAGAAACGGCAAAAGGAAAAGAAAAAGTAATTGCAAATGAGATTTGAAGTGAGCAGCGTAAGAAAAATGGCTGCTGCTTTTATGTCTGTCTAATTAAAAATGCCGCCAGTCTGGGCTCTCCTGCAGCTCCTAATGGCGCTCTAACGAGCCGAGCTCAGTGGCAGTTATGTAGATAAAACCTCGCTCTGATTGATCTGAACGGCCTGTTGAAATTCGTTTCACTCTAGCATATTGATCTCATTCCGCTGGTTGAAAACTGCTAATTAATAATGATAATAAAAGTGTCGCAGCTTATTAAAATCACCTTGACAGGTGGGCCCTTACTTCCCCTTGCTCTCTTGTTTCTCTTCAGTTTGTACTGATTGTACCGAAGTGTTTTTGCAGCTACAGTTTCACGTGTCTAACGGTTTCCCCTGCGTTTTGCTTGAATATGTCACAATTCAGATTGAAAAGTAATACAGTGTTATTCCCGCCAGTGGTTTAGAGAGCTATAAATGGCTCTGTATTAAATGTCAGACAAATATAGCTGAAGCAGATTTTATATCTAAGCCTTGGGCTACTAAACAATTCCTGTGTATTAGCATAGGCATTGCTTCTTATGATGTCATCACAATACATTAGACTAAACCATATCACTTGTATCCAAACTGCTGTGTGTGGATATCCACAAGAATGATTAAAATAACCCAGGCCACAGTGTTTATAGGCAGAAATTTGGTATTTATATATGTTTGGCAGATGCCTTTATACAGAGCAACTTACATTTATCCCATTATTGGACATTTGAGCAGTTGAAGGTTGGTAGCTTGGCGGTGCTGGGGTTTGAATTCTTGACTTTCTGGCGTATAGTCCAACGTTTTAACCACTGAGTTTCCCCTGCCTCTGGCACTAATACGCTGCAATTTTTTCCCAGCGTTTAGTTTGCAGGTTATTTTTCCGATTTATATTTACACAAATAAAGTTACTAGGATTCCTTCCTGTCTGTTTAAAAGGAAACTCCACCATCCTGGTCAAATATTTGTAATGTGCTTAACTGTTTTGATGATAATTTGGTGCAGTATCTTTGCTATTCCACCTACTATGCCTATAGTGGTGTCTGCCATGTTGATGCCACAGGAAGACATTACTAATGCAGCTACAATGGTGTTTACAATAGGATGAAAAGTTTCATCTATCTGAAGAATAGGGAATAAATGGTAATGGTAAACGTTTTGCTTTTAGTTCTTGAGCTACTTTTCTCACCAGTTTTCAGTGACATTCAACATTACACTAATGGGAACACCAACATAGGAAGAGTTTGGAATCGGATAATTACTGGAAGTGCCAGTCCTGAGTTGAAGCAGAGTCTTAGCTTGGATAGTTAGCAATCTATGAGATGACAAATACAATGGTGTTGACAGTGGTATAAGCATGCGTGTTGAAACTTTGGATCCTACTGTACAGATGAGGAGGTGAGAGAGCTGGGAAGACGAAAACTGCTGCATTGGTCTCTTTCGGTACAGATAGGATAAATTCCAGTAGTGCCACTTGTAGCAGGTAGTCAAACGGCATTTTAAGTAATGTAGGAACCTGTTAAGTGAGTGAAAATACCGCAACATGTCAAAACAATTATGTCTAAACATAAAACGGTCAACTCGGATGAATGATGAAAGATGAAGATCATGTGTTAATGAGTGAGACTAATATGCACGTGGTCAAGGGTGTGTTTTTTTCCTTTAGTAACAAAGCTTATGTCCTAATCCTGGTGGCATAGTGCAGATTTATATGAAGCACTTTGCATGGAGCTGTTCTAGAGTTCGGTGATTGTACAGTATGTTGTGAAATAAGCACCAGCGACAGGGTTATACTTTTATAATGGCTGCACTGGTTGTAATTACAGCTGTTATGTTGTGTGGCAATAACAACATGCATAGCAACAAAATAAACCACGTACAGCCCTGCTAATTAGTATGTCTTCCCTCTTTCTCCTTTCTCCACTCCCTTCTTAAGCACAGGTTTGCCTTTGACCCAAAACCTCTTTCTCTGAGGCTGTCAGCCTAATGGACAATGATGTATGATGGTTTTATTAAATGCACAGCAGTACACATGCAGTATATTTAGCACTGTGTAATATTCTAGCATGGAAGATGAATTTGAATCAATCAGTCGATTGATCTGTCTCAGCGCGAGCTAATCTGACATTATACCGATGTCCAAAATTTTCCCTTTTGTCCCCTCTACCTGGCATGGCACATCCCTCACACACCTGCCCTCCTTCCTCCTTCCCTCCTTCCTCCTTCCCTTTCTCCCAAACCCCCCCCCCCCCCCCCCCCCCCCCCCCCCCCCCCCACCACCCCCCC
>JAOVVA010000009.1:3891055-3910383 GCA_028565275.1 Leiocassis micropogon | reverse complement strand
TTGTAGCCAATCGGAATCCAGAAGACAGGATTTATTGGAAAAGATGAAAAGTCTAACCTCAAAGTTGAAGAAAAATACCTCTTCTTCTTCTCTTTTATTTCCAATAGATTCAATTTCACAGTAGGCAGAATCACATTGCACATGTCAAAAAAAAAATAGATTCTGATCAAATGTTTTGTGCATGTAAATACACATCCTATTGGATCAGCATCCATGTAAACAGTTAAGTTGGAAACTCTAAACAGAATGATTTCAATAGGATTAAAGAAACAGTGTCCATGTAAACACATCTATTGTCAATGTTCGGAAAGTTACTACTTCTTATTGCTATTTACAGCCTGCCCCAAAAACAGCCCTTAGTCTTCAGTTATATGTAAGATTCGAGTCACTTGCTTTTCCATTAATGTTAAAACTCTTGCCTGTTGTAAACATTTAAACACTACAGAAATACTAGATAAAGATAATGTGTGTGTGTGTATATGCTGAAGAGGGGCATATTCTATCTGGAGGTGATTAATTAGATCACTGGGAACCCTATCTCCTGTTTAGACCCTCACTAATTACACTTTACGAGGCCTTTTCTGTAAACGGGGTGTAAATCTGCCCCTTACGACTCTAACTGCTCCTCCATCAAACATCGTAATCCTGCCATGCTGCCTTTACTGCCCATCCGCTCACCAAGCCGTCGCAACATGACATGCCTATAAATGGGACAAACCATTCAGATTGCGCCTTGGGGGAGGTTACACAAAACAGTTTCTTCTCACTAAGCATTGGTGGATGCGCAATTAAGAGGCTTTACTACAGATTCCTGTTGTGAAGACATTTTGGTGGGGTTTAGAAATTTATGTGTGCTGCTGGAATTAATAGTCGGGCAAACCGATGGCAGGAAAGAAACGCTGGAGTTTCAGCTATAAAATATAGATATATAAAATATATGAATAAAATAATATATAACACTTTGTAATATACTTATGTACTTATTTAACTGTTAGTAGACAGTTTGTATAGAAATACAAATAATTTGTGCCTAAAAACACATCCAGCATTTTTTCCCTTCATGCAACATTATATGATGCTCTAACTATTACATATTTCCTTATTGCAGTATAACTACAATGTCATAATGTTATAATAATAAAGTCATACTACCTACCATACAAGCTTTATATAAAATATAAATATTGTCTTGTATGTATATATAAAATATAAATATTGTCTTATATATATATATATATATATAAAGTCAAAAAATTCTAGGTATATATATATATATATAAGACAATATTTATATTGTCAGTAGGTAGTGGTATATACCATTATGACTTTATTATTATAACATTAGTATGTATGTGTAGAAAATATACAAGAAATATATATATATATATATATATACACTCTAAATACAGAAGAAAAACCAACTGTCTCTTTGTCCGTGTGTGTGTGTGTGTGTGTGTGTAGGGTGAAAGCTGGGTCAGGTTTGTAATTAAAATCCTCAATATGTGGTAAAACAGAGTGATGGTGCCTTATTGTGTGCCCGCACATCATATTTTACGCAATTAAATGCCATCTGTTTGGGTCCTGTTAGCATTCATTAGCAATAATGTGCCTGTTCAACAGCACTCCCTAGAGCACAGATTCTGTGTCTTTCTCTCATGCACACGTATACGCACACTTTACCAACCGCAGACGTGCAGATATACAGACACTCGCCCTTCACCAGACGCACACACGCTCCATTCACAGGCGCATAAATTTATGAACACACTCAATCTGTGAGACAATCTGTCATAGCTGGGAAAATAATAAAAGCACGATGGTGGCAGTCAATAAATCAGGACTAAACAAAAATACGTTCCCGTTCTCACACATGCAGAACACAAACACTAAGCCTCCATTCCAGTGTTTGATTGCTTTGGCATTTACAGATACACAGCATGACAGCAATGGATAAAAGCTCTATATGATATTTTGCCATGTAAACAGACACAAACAGCGTGGTGCTCATATTTCAGGTGTTTTCTGTGAGTGATGAAGAAGTCACGGTAGAGACAGACCAGACTGTATGTGGCCTGCATATATTTACTTACTTATTTAGTTGGTTTTAAGTAATAACGCACATCCCGTTCCAGTTCACAATGTGCCACTGTGCAGCTAATTCATAAAATAGAAGTTACAAAACATGTCAAATTTTTGTGTCTACCAATCTGAGTGTTTTTTTTTTACTGTTGACACCAAATCAGTAACTAGTTCGCCACCTGCCAAGCATTAATAAACACACTGAGCATGATAGAGTGCAACTATTACCTCCTCATTACAGACGACTTAAACACATATTCCAGTGGAGGAGTGCAGAGCTCTTCTATATTTTATAGCCCCAAAGGTTTATATTTTGCAAAAGTATATATTGTGCCAAGTGCACACCATGCAACTTTTAAAACCTCAGACTTACTGACCTTTTCACACTACACAACATAATCACTTGAGAACAGATGTGCTCACTACACCATCGTTCCTAGGCAAGGGTCACGCACTACATCATATTCCACCTCAAGAGATCCTCACAGAAATCCTCCCTAAGTCCAACTTTCTCACAAAAAAGCAGGAGCTTTTGGAAACAAGAAAATGTGAAATTTTGGTTACCTTTGGAGACCGTGGCAATGAGGATTGTCTGTTCTGCAAAAAGAACTAGAAGTAAATCATATATATATTCATATATATTGTTCTACTGTTCTTGGGCAGCATAATAATAATGTTAATTAATATATGCTACCATTACTATGTCACCAATACCGTACAGTTTATCCCATCTCAACTCAGAACTACATTCCTGGTTACAATTACAGTTAGCTGGTGAGCAGTGATGCAAAAAGTGATGAATAGAGGACAGTTAACGGTTTGACACCTGCAATGCAGCTGTTACACAAACTGGCCATGTCCCTAATTATAAATCATTTTAACGCTTAATATAATTAATTATAATAAAGATGACTTGCATAGTGGTTAGCAGTGTCGCCTTGCACCTCCAGGGTGGAGGGTTTGATTCCCGCCTTGGGCCTGTGTGCATGGAGTTTGCATGTTCTCCTTTGGTGGGTTGGTGGGTTTCCTCCGGCTACTCTGGTTTCCTCCCCATGTCCAAAGACATGCAGATTAGGATAACTGGCATTTCTCAAATTCGAGAATGACTAGGTGTACAGTATGTGTGTGCCCTGCGATGGATTGGCACCCCATCCAGGGTGTACCTTGTCTTGTGCCCTAAGTATCCTGGGATTGGCCCCAGGCCCCTCATGACCCTGTATACAGGATAAAGCGGTAAATACATCGAGTGAGTGTGTGAGTCATTTTTGGAACCAGATCCCAGTGGACATTCAAGGAACTGCACATTTTGTCACTTCCTTGTTGGCTTAATTTTTCAGAACTAAAAGTTGCCTATTGTCCCTATCAACCATTTGACATGCTGGAGTAATTCGTGTAGCTGCAATATTATTTATTGTGCTTGTTTATTGTGCGTACAAATATAGTACAAACAATCAACCGGATTCCGGGATCTGCCGCATGTGACAGCAGATGAAATGGATTTCCTCTCTGGCCCTCATTGGCTGTTTCACAGCACTTTACTTGCAAGTAGTTGCAAAGGGAAATCAAAAAGGCTTCCTGGAATAGCAATCAAATTTGAAAATATTGCCTTGGAAATTGCTCACAGATGTTTTTGCCGCTGAATTCTTCATGATAATTGATTGGCCGCTTTGTACAATGTAGAAAGAAGTCATTCTGCCTGGGGAAGTAGTTGTTGAATCTCAAAATTATCCGGTGATTGGAAAATTGAGACAAAAATCATGTAATGTGCAGATAACTAATTACACATTCACACTCATGGGAGTTTATGTAATTTGTGAACTATTCTCACCTATGAGTGTGTACTAAATACAGAACATTACTTCCTGACAACATAAAGCATCTTCTCGAGTAAAGTGCTGCTGAGAATCAGCGTCTCTGTCAATGCTAATAATATTCACAATCTGGAGCTTTTCCTATAAATGCGTGAAGAGGCATGAAGTCTAGATTAGGAACTGGATGAAAAGAACATCATTATAATATTAATTTTTTGCATCAAATAATGCAGATATAATCTTGTAACAGGAAATTTACAAGAGAGTTATCTAGCATTTTCCACTGATCAATGATCTGTGCCTTAAAAAAATGTTAACACAGACATTTTACATTCTGGACATCCTATTTAATGGGTTTGTTTCTTTTCCTGAGAAATGAAAGTTCAATATGTTAGCCTATTTATGGACACGAAAGAGATATTGAGAATGATGTAGTGAGTCGTTTAACCAAGAATGTCTGCTAAAGTGGGCATAAATCATTAAAAAAAATCACTCTGATGCAAAATGTACTCATAGCAATGATACCCACAATGCATTGCTGTAAATAGTACATACCGTACGGTCATCTGTATTCATAAATGAATGGGGTAAAGGAGGCATGGGATACGGTCAGTAATTGTGCACATGCATTATTTCCTGATAAACTGGCGAATGAATGCTGATACAACTTAAACACCTAATAAAATGTCTCATGCAAGTGTGATTAGGCCTTAGGGTATCTTAAAATGCCTCGGTCGATGTGTATACACATTTTCTTTACGATTATAGCTGGAAATACATTTGCAGCTCATAAGTCTAAAAGGAAGGGGGAAAAAAAATCTCCATCATAGTGTCAACGAATATAAATAATACACAGAGGAGCTTTTTGTCTTTTGGAAAGTGACTAATGCAACAAACACTTCTTTCACAAAGCAGGTATTAACTCATAATCCTGAACAGACTCTATTCTCTAAGCTATATCTAAGCTTTTCGATTCGACTCCACCCACCATCCACATTCAGTTACATGTAAAAACTATGCAAAAACACTGTACAACGCACACCCTCTCATTACACTGATGGGTGTTTGGAGAGCTGAGGAATTTGAGATTCTTTCTGGTGCTTACCCACAGCCCTATACCCGGTGAGGTTCCTCCCCAAACTTTGTCTGTATGTAAGGGGTCACAGTCAGGCCACGGAGCAGTTATAGTTACTGCAATGGGGGTATCAGATCAGAAATATACTTATGTGTGTGTAAGGCTTGCTCAACCAAAGCCCCATGTTCCCCACTGAAATACAGCAGTTGAGCAGAACTTTGGGTTGTGGTTAGATGTATGATTTAAAAAAGACAATTTTACCTAAAAGGTTCATTCAGACAAGACAAACCAGCCATAAGCTCTAACTCTGGAACACACCACATAAACTATGTTATAAAAATAATCCCATCTGGTTTGAAGTGTCAACTCTAGTGTGGGTTTTGGCAGGGAAAACAGCTGGTCTTGATAAACTGTGATTACAAACTAGACACGGGTGCAGATTAGACGTAGATTTTTTTGTTAGGATAAGGCATATTGTAAAGTCAAACCCATTACTTGTTTAGTTGCTTGCAAAACAATGTTGTGGGATTTTATATCTGTGTATTGCCTGGTAACTATGATACAGTCAGTAAATTTTAGTTTGTTAACAGCAAAAAAAAGTATTGATAAGTAAATAAGTTATTAAATAAAAGATATTCATGTTGTTTCATGCTTTGCTGTTTTATTACCTATAAAAGTACTTATGATGATTCTACATTTATACAGCCCTCTGGTCACAGCTGCAACTTGGATTTAAAACTATGGAGGCGTTTACACTGCGCAAACATTAGTCTCATGTATCCAAATGTTGAATGAAACAAAACTGTCAAATCTGTGCTCTACTAATCTTTAGCACTCCATTGTTCTCAAATTCATAAGCACACAGATGGAATATAATAATTACACTATAAAGATCTGTTTGTTAAACACAGACTTTACAATTAATGTGGAATAATACTGATTTATTAATTACATTGCTTAAAAATTACAACATATATCCTGTTGTTAGAACAAAACTATAGTACTGGGAAACAATCAAGCCGAATGTCACGAAAGGTTGAAGCCACTGGTTGGGCAGAAGCCCTATTTTGGGTCAAATTTAATTATGGGAAAACTGTGTTGCTCAGGAGGCAAATGCTTTTGCTCAAATCAATATTTCATTGTGCTATTTGGATAATATTTGATAAGTTTTTGCATTCAATCACTCATACTGTATACCCCTGAGCTATCATGTCTTGCTGACTTGGCTTGTAATTCTTTCAGTAATCCATACAATACAAATGTTCAGTAATCCATCAGCTTAATGTCATGGTGTGACAAGTTTCACTTAAGTATTAATGTAATCAAAACTAGAAAAGACATATTTGGTGATAACTGTGTGGGCAGTGTAATTGATAACAAGCTCTGCTTTGGATCTAATACAGATCTAATCTGTAAAAAGCAGCGTTTGTTCTTTCTTCCCAAGGAAAATGTTTTAAGGTGTCCAAAGCTCACTTCGTTTTATCAGTTTTTTTATTTTATTTTAAATCTGTTCTTACTTATTGTATAGTGCATTGGCTGAGCTGTCTCACCTTGGTTAATAAGTTAGCCATTAGCCATTAGCCATTATCCCATGTCTCTCTGCCCATCAGGCTATCGCATCGCAGAATGCCAAAAAGAAAACCCAACGTTTTAGACTTTCTTTTGTTCTTATTGTTGTCGAGAGATTAAGCCTAAGTAATGCAGTAAGGTCTGTACTCTTGCATTGTATGATGAATTGATTTTGTTCTTATTGTAGCTTTGCAGGTTTTTATTCATTGATTGTAAGTTCTTGTTAGTGGTGCGTTTAATTCCTGGCTGCAAGTAAAATTTCCTTCATGAGAATAAAGTTAACTTCATCTTCAACCTCCACCATGTCCATGTTTTCACAGTTTCAGAATTTTGAATATAGATAGATGCTTGCAGATAGTGAGTGGGTATTGGGAACAGCAATTATGACTTGATGGAAAACCTCGCTTGCATGGAAACTTAGAAACCAAGATCACGTGCATTGAAATGATAGTTGTCTCAAACAATTGTTTCAGAAGAAAAATTTACACTTTATTTTAACCAGTGTTTGAATCCACTAGAAAGTTTTACCTATACAGAATGACAGATATATGAGACAGATATATGATATTGAGAGTGCCTTTTATTTTATTTTAGTGCTTTTATTATAGTCGCCACCCTGAGAACAGGGCTAAACTGATATTTCTAGAAAGCATTTTCATGAGTATTTGCTGCAAACTACAGTATAATAGGTTTTAGAGATTTTAAATAAATAACACATGGTGTTGGGGTGCTGGGGGGCAACATGCAAATATGTCATGGGGACGTGCACCTAGTTCCCTAGCATCCCTGGCTTGTTTTCTTACTTCAAAATTTGAAAGGTGCCATAACAAAACTATCAGTGTGTAGGTTACAAATGTGTAAGCACATGTTGCATACCTGTACAGTATATGGATATATGCTGTACACTGCTTGGCCAAAAAAAGACAACCACGCTTAAACTTCATTTAATCACTTGAAGCTTTTATTACAACACACAATGTGACCATCTTATGTGATTCCTCATGCTCCCCAGACCACTCTTTCACAGTTTGAGTCCTGGAATATACCTGTGCCATCAGGAAAGAAAAACTCCATTGATGTAATAACCTGGTCATTCAGTACATTCAGGTCATCAGCTTACTTAATTTTATTGCCACATAATGTTGGTGAGCCTGGACCTGACCAACTGAAGCAACCAGTAGATGGGTGCATGGCTTCATTACCCAGCACTTCCCTTCTTACCTTGACGTACCCTGTAAAAGGATCAGTCTAAAGCCATCGGACCACAACAAAACATTTAATTCAACAATTCAACAAAGTCCAATCTTTATGTTTCCTAGCAAATTGAAACCATTTTTCTTATTTGTGTCACAAGTGGTTTTTCTATGGCCACACAGCTGTTTAGTCCCTGCATATGGAAATGCTCTTACTTTCACTAGTAAATATACCATAGATATGATTGTTACTGTTGATTTTTTTTTTACCATGCAACTTCACCAAGTGATCTTCATTCATAATTTTTTTTTATCCACTTTTCCATTTCTTCCATAAAATTGATGGTTCAGCTCTATTATTCCAGGTTTTGATAATGTATTGAAGGTTTCTTAACCCAGTGCCAGTAATTTCAAATCTCCTTATTTGTTTTCTTTGCTTGATGCAGCCCAATAATATGATCCTTCTGAAATGGAGCCTTTATTTTTTTTTTTGGCCAGGCAAGATACAGTATATCGTCTGTAGTATCCTATTATATAAGCAACAAAATAAAATGGCCTGTTCAGTCCCAACTTACAGTGAAATATTCAACAATTGTCCTCACTCTGTTTCACTCACACTCTTTTCTCTTCATTTCTGACTTTCTTTCATGTATAATGGCCAATTCTGTCCCTCTCCCAGTTCATTTCATTTATCCGGGGCCCATTTTTCTCTCTTACTGTCTGTCTCTTTGTGCTGCTGTTTAATCTTCCTCAGTGCTCACAGTCAGTCTGTGTTAAAACTGCACTCTGCCACGGTGGGAGTCTTACAGCCAGAGAGATGTCGACTAATAATGAGGAACAGATAGAGTCCGGGGTTTTCAACAGAGACAGAAAACCTACACTCACCTTTTCTTGTCTCTGACTTATTCATCACTGCTTACTTGTGACAGACGTAAATATTTAATGAGATTTGATTAAATGTTTTACTCATTAGGCAGTAGTGGTCATGAACTGAAATGCAAAATTGGTCATACAGCGTGTTAAGTTGCTATGACACAACACTAAAAACATGTCTTTATTGTTCAAAAGAACTTATCACCCCTGAGGATGACAGCTGAAACTTAAACTAGCTAACATCATAAAGGGCTGTGCAGAGCCCTTGTCTAGTAGAGTTAATGCTACAGGGTAAACTCTTTGACTGATTCTCATTGCAGCCTCTCTGATTTACTTGGGGATTCATTTGATTTTTGACTCCTTGTGAATTAGATTCCATCTTCGGTGGGTTTGCATCTTCGTCAGCAGAATTTCACGGGAGCAGTAAGAAAAAACCAGGAAAGAAAGAGAAGACGAATGAGAAGACATGGCAAGGAAAAGGTTATGGGGGTAGGGGGTCTATGCAGGGAGAGAAAAGAATGAATGTTTTAGGCTGCATTCTACTGTGAGTCTCCAGTGATGCACATTAGAAAACAATTTATAAAACGAGAGGGATAGTGAAGAAGCAGAGAGCAGGAAAAGAGGGAACAGACGGAGTGTGCAAGAGCAGGACTGACCAAAAATAGTAGAGGACATATGTCCAATTATTCATGAAGATGCAGACAAACATTTGCACACATCACAAAAGTATGAGTAGGTAAAGAATAGTATCTGCAGGAAGCACAATACCAATTTTTTCCCCAAAAAACCTCTCCACTTATCTGATACCGATACTGATACAAGCCAATATAATTTTCTATATAAAAAAAAATGCTATGACACTTTGAGTTGATTTAAATTTAGCAATAGTTCGTTCCATTGAAACCATTACCACATTTACTTTGGGCTGTCAATCAGTCAGCACAGCTCTCAGCATGGCAACATGCAACGCTCTATCCTGCTGTGGCTTCTCTTTGAAATCTTTTTCTTTGCCAGAACTGAATTAAACAACAAACATCATCATGGGCATTGATGACTCAATGTCGGGCTTTTCATTTGCCATGTGCAGGGCCTGGGTTTGCAGAACCCCCTCGGGTCCCAGGCCTGGATAAAAAATGGGATGATTGTGTCATAAAAATAAATAAATAAATAAATGAAAAGAATGTGTGGACCAGATGATCTGCTGTGGTGGCCCTTAATGGGAGCAGATGAAAGAACATCACTGTGCCTGACAAGTCAGTTTCTCTATATTAAATTATTGTTCATAGAGTGGTATAAAAGCAATATCAAACTCACAACCTTGCCATTATGCTGGATATCAGCAGGGCTGCGATTACAGTACCTATGGTCAAATTACAGCTGTACTGACATTCAGGAATAAGGACCATTTTTTGTCCTGGCAACCGAGGTAGTGGAAAAGTTTAAAAAAAAAAAAAAAAACTTTCCCAACAGAATATAGTATTCTCAGTCAGTGACTTAGAGAAACTGTATCAGGATGCATTTATCGATAAAGACTTTAAAGCACTCTTGTAAATCATACTAGATAAGAGTGTCTGACAAATTCTGTAAATGTAAATGATCAGTCTGATATTTAAATCACATTTTTTGCTGATGCTGGCATAATATCGATACTTGGTATTAGTTTGCATAGTGGTAAATGCATATGAATGCATTATTCAAAATGAAAAAATACCAAAATAAACAAAATCTCGTCAAAATTCTTAAAAGGGCATTTGGTTAAAATAAGCAGTGTCTGGGACTGTAATGAAGGATATGAAAAAAAAAGCCTTACTGTCAAGTGAGCAGCCAGATATGAAGCTCAAAGTACAAATCAAGACCATATTCAATGACTTGCCTTTATTCTACCTTCCTGCTATGAACCGCCCAGTCAGGATCACAAAGGTTGAAATTAGGCTGCTTGTTTGCTTATTATATTACATTATATTGGGAAATAAAACCAAGCAAATGTGTAAGAAAAAATGCAATGGGCTCCTGAGTGGTGCAACAGAAATGCGCCAGACCCTACATCTGCCAATTGTAACTTTGATTCCCAGGTGATGCTACAGCCATCCGTAGCTGGGAGCCTAGAGATCAGATTGTTCATGCTTTCTCTTTCTCACGTGCGTTAGCCCGCTCACACCACCACCTCAATCATACAGTAGGAACACTAGCCGATCATGGGCATCTGTGAGCTTGTGCAAGATCCTCTGATTGCTACACTGGTTCCTAATGGGTGCATGTGCAGCAATTTGAAAAGATGTGGTTGGCAGCTTCAGGTTTCTCGGTGAAAGCATGTGTAGTGCCCTAGTTTAGTTTAGGGCTTCGAATCCAGCTGCAGTGACGTGCTTGAGGACTTCCTGCTGTTACAGAAATCTGCTGGATGGTTATACACATAGATACAGCCTCAGGATTTGTTTCTCCGTCAAGAACCATGGATGCTAAAGGTGTTGAGAACTTCAGGAAACTGTAAGTACTACCAAGGCATTGGAACAAGGGTTGTTATGAGCTCCAACATGCGCGCCAACTTTATGGTACCATGGACTGGTTAGAGATATATAGCATTAGCAACATAGCTATATAATAAGCTAACCAGACCTCTCTGCTCCAAGCCGGAGACATATTCGGCAGTTATAGGTATTGTGAACACATCCCAAATTAAATAATCTAGTAGATCCATCACCAATTCTCCTCCCATGCAAAGTGTGTTTCTTTTAGTATTGGAATGAGTGAAGTTATAACATTTGAAACCCAAAGAACTGTAAGGTGGCCTACACATGTGCTAGTCTTGTGCCCTCCCTGGTTGGTAGCTGTCACTGATGTGGGTGCTCCCTAATAAGACAGGTGGGAATTGGATATGACTAAATTGGGGAGAAAAATCTGAAAAAAAGGTACAGATAAAAATAATAATAATAAATGTGTGACTGGTTTTATAAAAATAATCCTGCACATGCAGTACCTGTAGTTGAGGCCAGTTATTAACACGAATGGCATAGCTGAGGTTGAGGAACTGCTGACAGTGTTGGCATTTCTATGTCTGGTTTTCTCCAGTGATTTCCAGTGATTTCCCGCAGGCATAGAGATTTTCATTTGTAATAAAAAAGAATGAGAGGTAGATGCAGATAGTGGCATTGTTTTACATGCCTTGTAAAGAGTCTGCCATGTTATTGGTTTAAAAACATCACACATACCTCTGTATATCCAGGTTAAATCTCATTACCACAGTGTTACAGTTTTTTAACTGCGTTACTCTTGAAAACATTGCACAAATAACAGCAACATAAAGCTGACTTCTCTCCACCTGTCTAAGACAGCGTTATCTCTCCTCTCCCCTTCCTTTCTGTCTGCTCCGCCATGCACAAGAAATCTTTATCGCTCCTTCCCATCACAGACTGAAACAAGATGACTCCCCCCCCACACACACGCACCCTCTCTTTACTGGTTGCTAATGGAAGATATACAGTGACATGGTAATGATCTCGGTGTAGCTGGGGTGCACAGGCCTTATTGATCAGCTCTTGATTTATAGCAGGTTACGCTTGATTATCGGGTCATTAATCAGTCTTAGATTACCCTATCAATAAAGCTGCCAGCCTGGGTTTGTTTGGAAAGTGTATGTGAAGTGGAGGGTATGATGGGGTGGGGGGCACTTTCTCCCCCTCCTGTTCAGGCAATTAGACATAGCTATCTAGTCAGAGTCTTCTGCTCAGGTCTAGTGACGCTGATATTTTGGAAGCAACTATTTGTTGATTAGAGTTAGTGTAAAACAGTAAGTTAATCAAAGCCAATCCTGGGCAGAAAGGCACCATATTAACCAAACCTCTTTGGACAGACTCCCTGT
The DNA here is from genome assembly GCA_028565275.1 of Leiocassis micropogon. Taxonomy (NCBI): domain Eukaryota; kingdom Metazoa; phylum Chordata; class Actinopteri; order Siluriformes; family Bagridae; genus Leiocassis; species Leiocassis micropogon. The sequence goes on along the minus strand of JAOVVA010000009.1, from coordinate 3,897,927 downwards.
TTCATCCGAAGCCTATGTTTGGACAAATCCCTATGTTGGGCAGAAACCCCTAGATGGACAATGCTCTTGGTTGTGCAGAAGCCCCAGGTTAGACAGAAGCCCTCTGTCGGCCAAAGTCACTGATCAGGCAAAAGCTCTAGGTTTGCCAAAGTCCCTATTTAAACTCCCGTTTTAGACGTTCAACATTTTTTGTTTGCTGTCAGAGTCTATGGATGCTGCCTCTGGATACATCTGGATGTAGTAAATACAAGAAGAAAAGACAAAAGCAATAAAAGACAAGTAAAAGAGGAACACACTGCCAGTTCATTAAACCCCGTCATTATTACCAGAGGCTCCGTATATTTACAGGCCTTTCCAAAGTTTCCCACATGCATAAATGGAGTCTCACACTGTTTGTCCTTTGTCACTCCGAGCGGACATGGCTCTATTTCAGGGCCAGATCTCTTCCCCTAAATAAGTGTGTGGTTAAAGAAGTTATTGCTCCTGTCGCCGTGCCCGAAGCTTTACAGCGAGCCATGAAGCATGGCCTGGCGCGTGACTGAACTCCTACAAGCACTACCTGGAACTAGCTTTTTATGAGAGTGAGCAAATTGCCGGTAGTGATTTTCCTATAAAGCTGAAATAATGGCCCTTGATTTAATGAGTGGCCTACTGCATATGGAGGAGCAGTGGCAGAAATACTGGATGCTGAGCGAATGCATCTGAGTGCAGTCTGATAACTTAGCTCTAGACACTGCAGAGACATAATGGAGGTCAGGAGATTTAATGGCTGATCCATATTGGGTATATACATGCAGTCTCCTGCCTAACCCCATTGCACTGGCTTTTTTCCCCCCACAAATTCAAAGTGTTGATGGCACGGTACAGCAATAAAATTTCCAGTTAAAATAAATACATCGAGGGAACAATCTTTCATGAAAAAGATGTTGCAACTTTTTTGGAAAATGGCAACAAATCACAGCTAGCCCTCAGTTAAATGAGTGATGATGTACTATGTGGATGAAATGAATATTTATTTAATGAGTGGAAATCAGCACCAAAGACATGGTGGTGGTGCAGGGAACCAGTCAGTCTTTGTAAGAACTGCCGCACATTTCCACTACTTTGAGAGCCAAACTGTTTTTTATTAAGGTATGGGAGTTCCCTAATGTACAGCATTAAAATAATAACCATGAAGGATTTTTGAAGGATAAAGTACTTCTGGCTTTATGAACATATTTCATGAGCCAATGTCAAATCTTTCAGTGACTATACATAGCACAAAAAGGGATCATTCAGAGATCTAGGATTTTAATGCTTTTAGCTCCTTATAGTGTGAAGTTGCTTGAGTTTTTTTCCTCCTTAGACAACCACTAATCCAGTGCAAGTGCTGCCTCATTTTATCTCAGGTAGTATAATCATGAAAAAAATGTTCAGTAAATTGAAATCATTTAACACCCAATATACATGAGCTACCTGTGTTATGATTGCTATGATTGATCACTAAGGAGGTGGAGTAGTGGTTAGCATTGCCGACTTGCACCTCAAGATTCCAGGTTTGATTTACTCCCCTGGTCTGTGTGCATGGAGTTTGCGTGTTCTACCTGTGCTTGGTGGGTTTCCTCTGGGTACTCCAGTTTCCTCCTACAGTCCAAAGAAATGCAGATTAGGTTAATTTGCGTTTCCAAATTGCCCGTAGTGTGTGAATGAGCGTGTTAGTGTGTATATATGTGCGTGCCCTGCGATGGATTGCCACCCTGTCCAGGGTGTACCCTGCCTCGTGCCATAAGTCTCCTAGGATAGGCTACAGGCCTCCTGTAACCCTGTATACAGGATAAAGGGGTTTTTAACATAAATCGTTTTTTTTTCTTCAAAGCATAAATTAAGTAGATTTTTTTTTTTTTACATTTTGTAATTTCACCAGATGTGATATATGGCTGAATACACCCTTGTGCCTGCACACACACCAACCTCAGTCACTCGTCAGTCAGTCAGACAGCACAGATAGCAGAGTGACAGGTATTTCAAGGTAGGGAGAAAAATAGGTCATAGACTGAGATATTTAATACTAGAATGCAAACAACACTGATATTTTACTTTAACAATGATTTCACTTCACTAAATGATAGATCATATTAAATCCTACCTGATGAAACAGCTGGAAGTAACACTATATCATAAATCCAGTGGGTGGTCATGTGATTGAGTTGAAAAGAAAAGCGGGAGATTGACAAAAATCAGTAGTATCCAATGATTGAAGTTTCTCAACATACATCATTATCTGGTCTCTCAGCATGTATTCAGTATAATCCGTGGCGGTAAACTTAGGCAGTGATTCATCATAATTTGGTGGTATTATCTGTGGCAACATAATGCTTGGTGGTATTATTGGTGGCAGGCATGATTGCCAGACAAAATGTTAATTCTAAATGACACAACAGCAAGAGCTTTATTGTTGGATGATGGCAAGTTTGACGCCACAGCCATCAGTGACCCCATACAGTACAAAAATACTGATACACACTACTGACACTAGTCAACTATGGGCTCTATGAACTATTGTATGTAGAAGAGGCTACTGTAGATAGCGTCTTCCTCTGAGTATGTTACACTGCCTTGTGATGCAGCATGGCCAGCAGTTTGAAAAGATGGCTTCATGTGTCATGGGGAAACGTTTTTGGCAGTTATTGTATGACAGAGAAGAGCTTGTTAATAATGCAGGTAGGAATTAGTAGCATGGAGAATCTGCGCAGAGGCAGGTTATATTTAAAAAAAGTACAAAAAGAAAATATTACAACAGTTTTACTGTTAAATTGAATCACAAAAAATCCTTTCTTCTTCACATATCATTTCAAAACTTAGTCGTTCCCAATTCCTCCCCGTCACTATTCCGCCTCCCATCCCACCCCTCTGAGAAAGCTCAGCCATTCAGCTCTCTCTAGGCCCTCTGCTAAGAGAGGCTACAGCATCAGCCAGGGATCGAACCAGCAATCTCCAGATGATAGGGCGAGCACTTTACCACTGCGCCACTCTGGGGCTAGCCCAGCTTTTTAAATGTTAGTAGGCTGGGGTCAGAGTGCCGTGTGAGCCATTTTTATGTTGCCTATGGAGCAGACAATGTTAAGGGCCTTGCTCAAGGGCCAAACAGTGGCAACCTAGCTAGCGGAGCTGGGACTCGAATCGCCGATCTTCCGATCAGTAACTCAGAGCCTTAACGCACGGAGGCACCGCTCAGACACATAGACATGAAATAATTGGCTAAAGCTAATCGAACATTTATAGTTTGCCTGGGTCACTGAATGAAAAACCAGCTCTAGGACCTACAAATTTGTTCAAAGTGTTCTCAAGACTTATTAACTAAAAAACACCCAGGACTTGGTTGGCCCAAATGTACAATCCTCAGTTTCATGACACATCTCTCTGGTTCAGCTTCACCATACTTACTAAATGGACCTAATCCATTGTACCGGATAATCAGCTTTAAGATAACTTTACGAGGTTAAGAGGCTTGTTGTTCGATATGAGTGGATACATTTGGCGTCAACATATAGTGGTGCAGTCTTGTCTGCAATATCCCTTGCAGCACTGAGCACACCCACTTCTCCGCTGTCTCCTTTGTGTAGGGCAGAGTCATGGTGTAATTGAGGAGTGTGCTTAAACAGGCATTATTCTAAGTGCTGCAAGCTCCCACTGCATCGCTGGCCTTCCATTCATCATCAGTGGCACTGGAGGGAGAGAGAGAGAGAGAGAGAGAGAGAGAGAGAGAGGAAAAAAAAGAATAAAACGAGAAAGAGAGATAGGGAGATAGTGCAAAGCTAAGTCTTGAAGTGTGCGTCAGCATGAGGCTCTGTGGGGGGGGGGACAAGGCTAATGATTCCTCCATGCTGGATCATTCATCTTCTTTTAAAGCACTTCCTGTTCCTCATTTCATGCAGCCATGCTTCTTCTTGACACACATAATGATGAAGGGCTACTCTCCTGTTGAGGGAATATTATAGTGATTAAGTAATGAAAAATTAATTGCAACGGCTCATGTGCTTGTAATTTTCCTTATGAATTAATCATACAAAGCTAGATTAATATTTTTACGTCTCAAGCTTCTTTGTTGAAGATACAGTGCGGAGAGAGTCTGCGGTGAGCCACTCTCCGTTTCCTCCGTCTCCAGTAACCTCAGATTTCATTCTGGGAGAAGATGTAAGGAATCGGGAACTGAAGGAGGAGGATGAAAAAGAGAAGGTGTGTATGTGTATGTGTCTGTGTGTGTGTGTGTGTGTGTGAGAGAGAGAGAGAGAGAGAGAGGACAGTGAGGTTTAGGTTACAGAGAGAGATTACATTTCAAAAATATCACAGACAGAACAGACAGGATAATCAATCACTCTAGGGAGTACACACGTACAGAAAGAGAGTGAGTGTGTGTTGGGGAGAATTGAAGTCATAAATCAGTGCTAGTTGTCATTGGGGCTAATGTGTGCCGAGTGCGGCAAAGGGACAGTCGCAAGGCCGTCACGCTGTCCCACGCTTCACTGGCATCTCCACATACCAGCCACGCTCACACTCACTGTGGATGTGTGTGTGTGTGTGTGTGTGTGTGTGTGTGTCGGTTTCAGAGGCTACAAACCTCATTACAGTGACATGGAACAATTGGCTTCACTGTGTAACCTCATCATTCTCCACTTACAGATATGGACATTGATCGCCCCGCATTCTTATAAAGAAAGAAAGGTGCATATGTGTGTGTGTGTGTGTGTGTGTGTGTGTGCGTCCAGATTCTTATCTAGACATATAAAGCACTTCTTTCACATAGCGCCATATTTATTTGACGGGATTATCCTACTCATCACTTCCTTCCAGATTTGCCCTCTGATCACAGAGGCTGCGGTTTTGCTTTTACAACAAAATCATCTGGTGATTTATGTGCTTGTCAGAAGCTGAACTCCGAAGGATGGGATTACATAATTACAATGACCTTTAATATCCTCTGTGTTTAGTTTTTCTTGTCTTCCTGCCATGGAGATGCTTATTCTTCCATTAGGCGGTCGGAATATGAGTGTGGTCCGCTGACACACAGATGAAATTAATGAAGGCGAGGAGCAGGAGAAACTAAACCCGTTATTATGTGTTGGAAGGGCTTTTCAGTGAGCTCCGCTCTCTTCGCAGGTCCACGTTTGTACAGCTGAGGGCTGCGGAAAGGAAAATATTGCAGTGATGACAGTTGAAATAATACGCCTGAACCAACTGTAATGTAGAGTTAATGTTAAAATTAACTTAAGCTGTTCCGATGCACTCATGCATGCACATATTTGCACATACACTCGCACACATGTAGACCACCCACTGTATCAAGTTAAAAATGGCTTGTCTCTATTTTTGCAGGTAAATTGCACTTTTCTTACTTAAAATTACTGTCAGTTCCAATGATCACTAGGGGTATGGCATATAAGCACACTGAACATTATATCATGCTACATTTTTGCCATTTTACCCTGGACACCTTAATAGGAATACCTGTACACCAGCTGATTCGTGTAGAGTAATTATCCATTCAGCCGATCAATCTTCTCCCACTGGAACGGGACAAAACGTGAACTCGGTGACTCTGACCCTGGCATGGTTGTTGGTGTTAGACAGGCTGGTTTAAGTATTCCCAAAAGTGCTCATCTGCTGAGATTTGCATGCATATCAGTATTGATAATACTAATACATCTACAGCCAAATGTAACTACCCTATCCCTTGAAATATCACACTCACATCCACTTTACACATTCATGCATTTATCTAATAGCCAATTATGTGGCAATAGCACAGTACATAAAATCTGCTTAAAGATGTGATAACTGAGGACGGTTCCACTTAATAGTCATGAAGATGGCTTTGGACCGTGGTGATGCCAGCCATTTTTCTGTGAAGGCTTGTGACCGCAGTCACTCGAATAGTTTTATTACTGAAACTGCAGCTAACAATTTTGTACGGATCTGATTGTCACCCTCAGTAAACAGCTGGTAACCTCAACAAAATGCACTTGAAGTTACCTGTTATACAATTCTACTTTCAACCTAGCACAAAGAAGGGATTTATCTACAGTCACAATGTCTGCTGTCTATACGGCTTTATCCTGTGTACAGGGTCACGGAGGGTGGGGAGCCTATCCCAGGAGACTTAGGGCATGAGGAGGGGTATACCATCAGTGCCAATCCATTACAGGGCACACACACACACACACACACACACATACCACACACCACATATGCACACACACACACTTATTCACACACAACAGGCAGTTTGGGACCGCCAGTCTTCAGATAATATTCCGATCCAGCACCTATGGAATAAGTCTGGCCTATGGAGGCCCCACCCTGCAACCCAAAGCATTTGCTGCCAACGTCCTGGTGCCAAACTGGTGCCAAGCACACTCCCAGGGGCCCTGCGGAATCATATTCACTTTCTATATATGGTGATGTATTTATGCCCCCTAAAAGATCTAAATTATAAATGTTATATGTAACTATAAGGAAAACATACATTACATATCAACAAATAATTTTAAACCAGGTGGTTCCAAGGTAATTTATACCAGAAGATATTTTGTCAATTATCACATGACACAGACAGACATACTAGCAAACTATTTAATTCAAGTCAATTCAATTCAATTTTATTTGTATAGCGCTTTTAACAATTGTCATTGTCGCAAAGCAGTTTTACACAATCAAAAAAATTATTTAAGTTTGTCTGAAATGTGAATGTGTATGAATCAAAATGGTCAGATAGTCCCTGGTGAGCAAGCCGACGGCGACAGTGGCAAGGAAAAACTGCCTGAGATGGTAATAGGAAGAAACCTTGAGAGGAACCAGACTCAACAGGGAACCCATCCTCATCTGGGTGAAACAGA
>JAOVVA010000009.1:3875470-3887742 GCA_028565275.1 Leiocassis micropogon | reverse complement strand
CGTCCCCCACCCCCCATGTCTATCTCGCTCCCAGGTGACTTTGTGATTAATAGTACTCAGCTGTCAGGCACACTCTGCCCTGAATTTCCTCTCACAGTGACACCTTTCTCACTCAATCTCCATCTCTAACTCTCTCTCTCTCTCTCCTCCTTCCAGAGATCAGCACAAAAGAGCTCCCTTGCTCGTTACCAGACCAGGGAACAGAAATGAGGAAAGTTGTTAAGGACTTTAAAATCAAAAAGGTTCATACAGGTTTTGGGTATTACTCTGTTTCTTACATCTTTTCATTCATTTTTGTTTTTACAGAGCCTCTTAAGGAGCATGTTGATTTTTTTTTTTTTACAGTATAGACATGATTTAATATATTAAAGGCACAAGTCAATATTTGAAAATAAAATTTTATGCTACTTTTAGAATACTGGGTTGAATTGACACAAATCAATTTTTTTCACCAAGTAACCACGGATATGCTTTGGTTCAGGGTCATATAGACAGACAAATATTTTTTCCCCCTTAGATCGGATATATGTATATCCTACAGTATATGTGGCTACGTGATGTACGGTAAAATTCATTTGCCATTTTCTTCATGCACATGTGTGTAACAACGTTGTCATCATACAACATCATCAGCATGACAAAACAGAGAAGGGTAACAGTGGTGAAAGTATCGGAAAATGTATTATTTATGTGATATTTAGGGAAGCAAAACTGTGTTTTTACAGCTTGTTTCAGGGGACAGGTGTGCTCTCTCTAGAGTCAAATATAAGTCACTTGCTGTTATAGCTCACTTATCTTAAAATAACATCACTGCCAAGAGTTAAGAATGTCACAGCCATGACGTCGATCTCAAAACACTTAACTTTAACATGTTCATTTATCCGTTTAACCCACCTGTCACCCGTGACAGTTTGTCTCTGTATCTTTGTACCTGGTTGAAATGATGCTTTTGATTATCCTATTTATTCTACAGTGATCATACAATCCATAATCCCTTAGACATTATGAAAGAGTTTTGCTACCTTTAATAGCAAACACTGACTAACTGAACAATTATTTTAACAACTCATATCAAGGTAATTACCCTCCTCTGAAACCAGTTATGGTGAGAAAAGTCAACAATCTTACAAAACGAGTCATGAGAAACTCTTGTCTGATAATTACGTTGTCACTCGACATTCTCTTTTTATTCCACCTTCATCTGAGATTAACGCTATTGTTTCCCAAATCCTGCGTTTACTTTAATCCGCCCAAATATCTCAAGGGCATATGGGTGTAAATGTAAGTTTGACACACACCTGATCCCCGGTCTTAGGCGAGCTGTCAGTCTCGCGTCACCGTGTGACAGCTAGGTGGCAGGGGCAGGCCAAAGCCTGAAGACATGAAAGTGAAAGATGCCTTCCTCGCCTTGCTTTGGCACTTCTTCTCCCAACCACTGCTGGTGCTGCTACTCTTGACAACTCATGTCTCTCTCTCTCACACACACACACACACACACATGCTCACACATGTAAACTTCAATGCAAATGCAAACACACACATACTGTATATCCATAAGGCTGTCTATACTGAATACAATTATTGCACTATGAAGCATTTCTGTCCTGCTGTCCTCTAGTGTCTTACATGTTATCAAGCCTGATATAACATTTTGAACCAATCAACGATCTCGACTTGACTGAACACAGAGACATGAATAAAGAACCCAGAATTAATTAAAGTTTAAATGATCAATACTTCAATAAATGTTTTAACAGGAGTGTTAGTCGTATATCATGTCCAGAATTCATTCCATGCATCAATTTGTATAGATTTTAGGGGGCAAACGGTTTGTCTCCATTATTGGTGTTTTAATGCAATGCTACATGCCAAAAGCCAAAGCCGTGGAAGTTTTGACAAACTTAGGCAATTTCTTCACATTTATTTTCAACCAGAAATAATTAGTTGTGCAATCTTTTGGCCAAGATCTTATACTGATGACAGGAGAGGGACATGTGAAAATGATTCTGTGCTGTCAGGTAAGGAAAATCTGTAGATGTGATAACCTGGTCATTCTGTAAATTCAGGTCGTAGGCTGACATCATTTTTTTTTTTGCCACATAACGTTTCTGAGTCTAGACACTGTAGTGGCCACTGTGCATGATGGGTGCATCACTCCATGCGCCTCCCTTCTTAGTCTGACACATCCATCACTCTGGAATAGGTTCAGTCTAGACTCATCAGACCACATGACCTTTTCCCTATTACTCCAAAGTCCAATCTTTATGCTTCCTCAGGTAATAATCTTATAATAGAGAGGTAATTATGCTCTGATAATAATCATTCATGTTTTCGTTTTTTTTCATCCACTTTTCTTTCTATTACATTTTTTTTAAACTGATTGTTATTGTAAACAAAATCTTTTATTTAAGATTCTATGATCTATGGTTTTTATATTTTATGTATTTTGTGTTAAACGTTTAAACGGTTGGGTCGTTTACCAACAAAAAATTTTGATACATGATCTGAAATACTGTGCCAATCGTGAAATTTAACAAAGCACCTTCCCTACTTTACTTCCCTGCAGCATGATGTCATAGCTCCTCTTTTCTTCCGTGTCTCCTTTAGGCTTCTCTGTTCCTGAGGGGCGGATGAAGGACAAGCATCAGAGCAAAGGAGGTCAAGCATTACTGCAGCTATCTAATAACCACGCGGACCCCTGACAAGCCATCTGTCACAGGCTTTGTGTGTGTGCGTGCTTGCTGGCCTCTCCATTAGCATGGCACCTGAGTGATGCTCCTGCCCAGCGCGCCCTCTACTCATACATCTCCATGGCCAGACACCTTCCTGTGAGGAGAGGATCATTGCCTCCATGACCATGCATCATGTGTCATTGGTCAACCCTTGCTTTAACAAGCATGTGTAAAAGCGTGTGTTTATGTCTGTGTGTGTGTGTGTGTGTGTAAAAATAGGTAAAGGAGATGGAGAGGTAAAGGAAAGAGGTGAGCTAAGGTGGAAGTGAAGGATGAATGCATATTGAATTTCAGGCATGTCAAGGTGCTTAGTTAAAGATGGGTATTATGGCCTGAGCTGTGTGGGCTCATGTGGGTTGAGTAATGGGAAGGGAAAAGGAGAAAAAGGACAGCAACTAAATAACTCGATACCTATATATATATATATATATATAGTAATGTTGATAGTTTGTTAATGTTAACTACATTCATTCATGTTATTAATAATTATTAATGTAATGTTAATAGTAACACTTTTACACTTTTTAATATTAATAGTAACACACACACATATAACACACACACACACACACACACACACACACACACACACAGACACATATATAATATAACAGTGTTACTATTAACATTACATTAATAATTAATAATAACATTACATTAATAATTAATAATAACATGAATTAATGTAGTTAACATTAACAAACTATCAGCATTACTACACTTTATGTAGTGTTATTATAGTAGCAGTATTAATTGATGTTCAAGTATTAAGTATATTATACTATATATATGTGGGGCGTTCAAGGCAATTTTTGATTGTACAGAATAACAGAACACAGTTATGAGAGTAAAAACAAACTTTATTTCTCTATATAATCCCCTGCTACACTAATGCACTTATCCCAGCATTTCACTAGTGCTTGTGTAACCCAACTTTCCTGACATGTTTTAATATTCTCCATTCTCTCCGCCTGTAGGTAATAAGCGGGCTACAGTTGAGTTTGCAACAACTTATTTTATTGTGCCAAACAGCAAGTATATAAACTCCTTCCATGTGCTACTTTCACAATGTGTCACAGAAACTCTCACCTGTCCCCCAGGAAAACCAGGGCAGGTAACTTTCATGTTTCTCTTAACATAAGCAACACAACCAACAAACCAAATGTCACACATGCAGGGATACGGACAAAATAATAATGTGCTGTAAATAATAATTAAATGATACATTTACATTTGGCAGATGCCCTTATCCAGCATGACTTACATTTTATTGCATTATACCTCTGAGCAGATGAGGGTTGAGGGCCTTGCTCAACTTGGTGGTCGTATGATTTGTAGTACCCAGGACTTTCCAAACCGTAGTCCAAAGCCTTAACCACTGAGCTACCCCAACTTGATAAATTCAAACACACACATAAATAAATAAATACCTTATGATATACAGTACACCCATAATAAATAAGAAATCAGTGCAGTAAACTTAAAACAGTCCAAAAATATAGTGTTTGCAGGAACTACGGTTTACACTTGGATACCATTAAGATGAAAATTTTTCTCAGTACGCCAGAACCATGATTTAACTGTTGCTTCACGTCTGAGACGCTGGCCTCCCAGGAACTCCTTTATTAGACCAGATGTGAAAATGGCTTGGAATGAGGTCTGGACTATATGGCCGATGGACAATAACTCCCAGACGAGTTCCTGTAATGTGCAAATGGTGTTCCTTTATGATTATGTGTGCAGTTCCCACAGACAGATGCGTCTTTTCTGTAAGTTGGAGACAAGTTATTCGTCGATTTTCAAGAAACAGGAATGTTCATGGGAATGACTGCAGTGGGCTTCAAGCCACCTTGGCCAGGATCAGCATTCACGGCCTTTTTAAAAATGTTTGCACAGTTCAAATGTTTTATTGCTTTACTGAGAGTCTCATCAACGCACTGTGTTTAAATGTCAATCGGATTTACGCATTCATTCACTAGAAATGTCATCACAATTCCCGGCTTGACTTGAATGCCCATAAAAATATATATTTTTATATCCATAATATAAAAGACCACATAAATGAACACAAACTGTTTCTGTTACTGATGTTAAGGTGTAAAATCCCTGCCTTTTATTCTCAGTTATATTTTTTCAGTACAGTTTTTAACAGTATGTTAGGATTATTATTAAATCAATGCTTCAACATGAAATAAATGGTGAAAAATACTACTACTACTACTACTACTACTACTACTACTACTAATAATAATAATAATGAATCAATCAAAACCTGTTGCTTGCAGACATCATATTGTAATTGCGTTATTATCCAAACTCCTACATACTGTGTATGTTTTTCTTGCTCTCAGTGGGTAATTTACAGACTGACACACACACACACACACACACACACACTTACTTGATGTTTTGCGCTACTGTGGCCCATTCTTCTTCTTTGAAATGATTGAATTCCAGATCTGCTTCAGGGGGCATTCATCACCCCCCACTCCCTTCTCCTCCTCCTCCTCACTCATCATTTCATCCATCTTTTACTTTGTTAATAACTCCCGCTCCACTCATTTGCTATTTGTAAAGATGAACTGACTCTGCTGTCAGCCCATGCTCTATCTCATTCCCCCTTCTTTATCTGCTCTGCACTTTGTCTCTTTGTCTCCTCTCAGATTTCTGCCCTTCATCTCCCTTCTCCCCCCCCCCCTCCTTCCCCCTGCTTTCCAGTTCATCTCACCCTCTTTTTCTTCATCTGTACTCCACTCTCGGCCCTTCTCTCATCTTGACAGAGACGTCCATCACGAGCTGAGGCCTGGATACTCACTGCCCTCTGATACCTGCATCATTTGCGCTCTCTCTCTCTCTCTCTCTCTCTCTCTCTCAGTCTTACATATTAGGCTATCAGTCATCCTCATCCGGCAATCCATTCAGCTCTCTTTAATTCTTTTTAACCTTCTTTCTCTTTCTCTTACTCACCTCACCTACTTCGTTTTCCATGCCATCCCCTCTGGCTAACTGGCTTACATCAACATGTACAGGATTGTGATTGTTTATATAAGAATTATTCACTGGAAGTTTGGAATAATCAGAAGTGCAGTACCGATATATCCTCTTTCATTGCTCGTGAGTCATATTTCAAAGAAATAGATTAAAATAGCTCTTTGTAATAACTAACTAACTAACTAACTAACTAACTTTGTAATATCATTCCACACCCCAAATTTCCAATATTATATCACATTGGGTCCATTATTTACAACCTTATTTTATTAATATTTTTTGGATTATAATTGATTGCATGTGATCTAAATTACCAAGAAAATTGGCTTATAACTATAAGCACTCAGTTAGTTGCTAATAATGGGTTGTGCTTTCTATGGGTCATGGGGGCCTGGAGCCTATCCCAGGAGACATAGGGCACGAGGTGGGGTACATCCTGGACGGGATGCCAATCCATCACAGGGCACACACACAATTAGCCTAACACCAATTAACCTAATATGTGTGTCTTTGGACTGTGGGAGGAAACCGGAGTAGCTGGAGGAAACCCACCAAGCACGGAGAGAACATGCAAACTCTAAGCACTCAGACCCCGAAGCAGAAATCGAACTCGAACCCTGGAGGAGCAAGGCAACAGTGCTAACCACCGTGCCGCCTAAGGTCATTCCTATATATGTATATGTGTCTATTTGTATATGTATATGTGTCTACTGTATATTTATATGTGTCTATGTATAAGTATCTAATGACTTTACAGATGTCAGATAAGCCATATAAAGCAACTATGTGCAACAGTGACTGTGGTTCATGTGGTTTGTAACGTTTGATGACCAATAAAGTCCTCTGGTTCTTTATATCTTATTCAAATTCTACACTAAAATACAAGCCCACAGGATTTCTGGCACGCTTAACCCTGTTCGTATTAAGAAACTGGAACAACATTAAAGCGCATGTTGCAGAAATAAAATATATAATGTCCTTAAAATACCAATATAGAAATGACTCCCAATCCACTTAAGCACATCTTCTCAGTATGTGACACATGCGCTTAGAGTCAAAAAGTTTCCGACTCTGAATTTGGAACATGACCCCATTTCCCATGAACCTCACATATGATTCCCATTGCGCTTGTCATCATGGAGCATGGCATGCCATCACTCAATATTAGCACCCATGTGAATCAAACGTGCAGAGATAATGTAATGTAATATTAGAGGCATATAAATTATAGAGGCACCCATGGGGTTGGCTGTGGAGCGACCGACAGGAAATGGATGAAGGAGCGTGAGTATGATGGGAGGATGTGAGACATTTGACCTTAGCTTTATTTATTATTATTTTTTATTAACAATTAAACAGTTAAAACAAAGGCTTAAAAGTGAGGGCATGTTTTTTTTCTTTTTTTTTTTTTAAGTACCAGTAGGAGTCATATAGTTTGTCTCATGTGAAAATGATGGAAACTATAATAACCTTTTGATCTTTCATTCATTTTATTTTATGTGCTTGAAACTTTAATGAAATCGAGCCAACCCCTGAGACAATACTGTTAAACAACCACCATATTCATCCACTTTATTTGATTTGGAACCACTGCCCTGCTTTCAGCCTTCCTTTCTGATTAAACTCAACCAGAGTCAATTGTTTTAGATTCCCTCCCAAGCCATCAGAGCAACTGTTTGACATCTTTGTGGTGCAGCCAAGCCTTTATGTTAAATGTGGTCATAAGAGGATAAAAAAGTCAGTATGAATTACAGAGAAAAGCGATCCCAGTATACAATGCTGTGAAATGGAAGGACGTAGAAGAAAGAAAAAGATAGAAAGAATAAGCAACATGAAAGAAAGAGAGAGAGAGAGAGAGAGAAAAGGAGAGAGAATAGATAATGCGGAAGGAGGGAGGAGGGCATGGAGAGAAGATGGGCCTTAGCTGGGGATTTGGTTGGCCGCGGCGGGGCTATCATTACCATACATCGGCACAATGAATGAGCCTTTCAGCGAGCGGTAATAAGAATTTGATAAATCATGAGCAGAGAATTAACTAGACGTCAAAACAATGAGAGGAGTCCTGATGGATGAGAAGACGGGACGATACCGATTAGTCTAGCCAGCCCGCACGGGGAAAGAGGGATGAGCGAAGGACAGAGAAGACGGATGAAGGAGCAGAGGAGGAACAGAAGGGGCAGACAGGGTCAGATTGTGAACTCGAGAGAGTGAGGAAGATAAAAGCAGGTGCAGATAAAAATAAGAAGGAAGGCCGCAGACTGAAAGGAGGATATGCGATGATGTACACTGTTGGAAGGAATAAAAAGTAGTCGGGATCGTGTATTCATTTACATTATAAATGCTGACAGCTAAGTTAAACAGTTTTTCACAATTGTTTACACACCGAAAGGCCAAAACCATACAAAATCACTAGCACATTTTCCGCTGTCAAGCGATGTGTAATTTCACAATCCGCCCTGGCGAAATACAACACACAGATCTGTGCTGGCCACAAGTGTGAGTCTGTTTTGTTGAAATGAAAGCAAGAATGCGTCACAGAGGAAAGAGATTACTACAATGCTGGCTATGTTCCTGCTCCACCAGCACAAACCCATTGAGTAACTTTTTGTCCGTGCAATCAGACTTTCACACAACACAATATAACATGAGCTGTCTGAGATGTCTGTCTGGACAACAGTACAAGTTCGGCAGAGAAAAAGGACAAGGTCTACCCGGACAGAGGACCTGAAAATGTCCTTTGGTTTGTAAATTGTCATCCATATTCACAGAGTGTTTTTTTTCCCCGTTGACCCACTGAGTGGCTCTAAAGTAGTTCAGCTCTTCTGAAATTTAGTCATTGTTCTTGCCGGTATGGCTGTGCTAAGTGAGAACACAAGCTACTAATGCATGCATTTTTCATGAGCTCTGTCTGAGGAAGGTAATGAAATCTGCTGCAATGTTTATTATACCTGGTCTTCTCACTACAAAGGGGGCCTGACTCTACACAGCAACACTTGTTTTGAAACAGGAGCTCCAGTCACCATCTCAGCCTGTCTTGGCCTTCATCTGACATGAGCTGTTGTGAAATTTCACTGGAATCTCCTATGGTTCCAAATGTTATTTTCATAACAATAAAAGCATTATATTACTCTTTTCTAGATTACTGTAAAGTAACTGTTGTATGGTTGTGATACTTCTAGGGCTTTAAAAATTGTAACTATTGTTAGTAATGTTAAGTAAAGAATGTATTTAATGAGGAATAACCCAAAAAAACAATGAGCTGTTATAGAAAAATAATCAACGCTTAGATGAATTTGATGTTTTATTATTATAAGTCAAGCCTTTATTTGTAATATACTGTATACAAATTCTGCGTTCAGAGCACTGGTTCAGCCATGATACAGCATCCCTGCGGCGGCAACTTGGTGCAGCTGGGACTCAAACCGCCAACCTTCCAATCAGGAACCATAGTCTACCACTGGCCATAACAGCACAACACTGTTTTATTCTTTTTATACCACAGCAACTTGACAGGAATTAGCTTAAATCTGTTTAAAACATCATGAAATACTGTAGAATGGGTACATAATAATGTACCACTGGGTACAAGTCATGGTTTTCTTTTACCTCCTAAAAAAACAAACAAAAAAACAATTAGGTCATATGTAACCAAGGATGATGTGTCTTAGATATACTCTTAATATTAAATAAAACAAAACAAGAAACATCAAGCACTGTTTCTTCGAATCTTTCAGTACTATTCTGGTATTTTGGGCGTGGCTCCATAGGACCTCCAGGGATGTGCTGTGGTGTCTAGCCAAGGAAGTTGGCAGTGGATGCTTTGGATGGTGTGGGTCCGGGTGGAGGGACGCTGTAAATGTTTGTTCCTATGTTTTGTCTGTGTTGTCATGTTTGTCCGGTGCGTCCCATATAGGTGCTCGATTGAATTGGGCTCTGGGGAGTTTGGAGGCCGGGGTGGTGGCCTTGGGCTCTTTGCTTGATGGGTAATGTGCATGGTGGGCTGTGGTGCACTGAGTGCTCTGGTGTCTTTCTATCGTGGACAACTCTGACTTTTTTCAGCAATTTGACCTTGATTGGCTTTTCTGTGGGATCGGACCAGACAGGCCAGCCTTTGATTCCCAGAGGTATAAATGATCCTTGGGTGCCCATGATGTTATTTACCTGGTGATGGTGTTAATGTTATGGCTGATTGGTAAAAATGGTCTGTAAAGGACTGACATCCCATCCAGGGTGTAGTCCCATCCTCATGCCAAATGTTCCTTGGATTGCATTTGGATCTCCTGTGAGCCTGACTATGACAAAACAGCTTCTGAAGCTGTATGACTAAATAAATATTTGTTTCCATTACTCACCTGTTTGCACTTCTCGAAAATACGCAGAACATTATGACGCACCTTAACTACTATTTTTGGAAAGGTGCTGCTCCTGCGAGCTCAGCCGCTCTCCCTGATGCAGAACTAGACAGTGATATATCAAATCACAGTCAACTCTGCCACCTTGTGTGCTTGAAGAGGGATTGCATGGATTCAAAGGCCATTCTGTCCAACCACAGCAAGCTTCTAACATAATGATAATAATATTAATAATCAACCTATCCGTTCACACAACGTGTCAAAACAGCACCTCATCTAAAATTTATGGCCTCTGTTATCTTAGATATGTCTGAAAGCTTCAGGATGCACTCTAACATGTATACACACAGAGCTTATTAATCCCTCGTGCAGAGCGTGTGGTGCTGCTGCGATGTGATTACTCCGTGTTGATTTAGCTGTCAGACAGAGCATGTGTTCCCTCTGTGATTTATAGACTGCGTTGTCGAGCCAGTGGAGCGGCGATGAATTGGCCAATATTGCGCCAGGCTCATTTGCTTGGCATTACATTAGTGTGGAAATGATGGCCACACAAAGTCATGCAAATGAGCCTGGAGAGCTCCCCACCACTCAGCCTGTCATTCCCTCAGCATTGTCTTTATTTATTGCCGTAATCTCCACGATGTGCTTCTGGCCATGATGACAAACCTGTGCACAGACTTCCTCATGCCAGGGTTCCAGCACTCGTCTCATACTTCAGTGCTGTGATCAGATGAGGATATGTGTGTGTGACAAAATAAATAAAATAATAATAATAATAAAAAAAACCTAGTGCTGCTTATTTATTTTCAGTTCTTCACATGTGAATGTGATTGTGCCTAAATGATGGATTTAATATTTAAGGCTATTATGGAATTTCACACTCTCACTCTTTATCCTGTATTCAGGGTCATGGGGGGCATAAGGCGGGGTACACCCTGGACAGAGTGCCAATCCTTGGGGCACACACACACATACACACACTCACATACACACTACGGGCAATTTGGGATCACCAATTAGCCTAATCTGCATGTCTTTGGAATGTGGGAGAAAACCAGAGAACCCGGAGGAAACCCACCAAGCACGGGGAGAACATGAAAACTCCATGCGCACAGACACGGGAATCGAGCCTGGCCGGGAATCAAACCCAGACCCTGGAGATGCAAGGAGACAGTGTTAACCACTACACCACTGTGCCACCATTATGGAATTTTTGAATTTTAAAATTAGTTTACACTTGTAAAATACAGTTCATAAATAGGTGATGGTGGTTCAGTACTTACCACTATTACCTTGCTCTTCCAAGGATGGAGGTTCAAACCTCACCTTCAGTTGGTGTGCTATGAGTCTGCATGATTTTTGGGTTTCCTCTGGGTTCTCTGCACCCCCATAGTGGCTCAGTGGTACAGTAGGTGTCTCACCTTTGCATACAACCAGTGGATTTGCAGTGCTCTTGTGCCCTGCTATGGTTTGGCTCCCCGTCTTTACCCTGCCTTGTGCCCTGAGCATTTTGGGATAAAAAGGATAAGTGGTATAGCAAAAGAAAGAGTGATTGAAGTCATAAATGACTATACAGGAGCATACATCATTAGCATTTAAGTATGTACTATTAACTACCAAGGAATAGGCATTGACTAAGACTAAGTATACCTCAGACTTTGACCCAATATAATATTGTTTTAATTATTAATTAGGCAATAAAGTGAAATTTACCAATACTGTTTCTGTGGCGGCATGGTGGTGTAGTGGTTAGCACCTCCAGCGTCTGGGTTCGATTCCTGCCTCGGGTCTGTGTGCACAAGGTTTGCATGTTCTTCTCATCGTCTATACCACTTTATCCTGTATTCAGGGTCGCAGGGGACCTGGAGCCTATCTCAGAAGACTTAAGGCATGAGGCAGGGTGTGTGTGTCTTGCGATGGATTGGCGCCCTGACCAGGGTGTACCCTGCCTTGTGCCCTAAGTCTCCTGGGATAGGCTCGTCCCCGCAACCCTGAATACAGGATAAAGTGGTAATGACGATAAGTGAGTGAGTGGCCAAACGCTTAAACTTACGCACACATACACACACACACACACACAGAAGTCAAGCCAATATTCAAAAGGACAGAGTCTGCTTATTTGTTCTGTATTTTTCTACCCATCCCGAGGCATCTGGAGATTGTGCCAGCTTCAGTAGACAAAGGCCAACCCTGCGAG
>JAOVVA010000009.1:3833866-3874520 GCA_028565275.1 Leiocassis micropogon | reverse complement strand
TGTGTGTGGGTGTGTGTGTGTGTGTGTGTGTGTGTGTGTGTGTGTGTGTGTGTGTGTGTGTGTGTGTGTGTGTGTGAATTACTATAGTTTGGCCTACATCATTGTTATTATGCCACTAATTTCTAAGACAATCAAAAGATTACAAGAACAATCAAAGATAATTTCATAGATACTGTAATCAAACTAGTCAAATATTAGGCTTATTTTGTAATATTTTGGCAATGTATAACTTTTCCTTGGAGTTTCCAACAATTTTCATTACCATGAAATTTTCATTACCATTGTCATTATCTCATGAGTTGATATTAATCATAGACCTACTCATATGAGTTAATCACTGGACTAAACCCAATCAAATTAACAAATCAAATACATTAACAGTTCCAAAAGTTCAACAACTTTGATAATGATGGGTTGTGATTTCCAGCATTATAATAAAAATAAATAAATAAATAATAAATCTTCTGAATATGTGTAACAGACATGGCTCCAAAGTTTGCTAGTTTCAATAAGCTAGGGGTTTATTAATAATCTACAATCCAAACCTTTCTGTCAAAGAAGACTCCAGGTTCATACACAATCATATCAATATAAGCAGAACCTAAGGGCAAAGAACAGTTTGAGTTGCAGGGACAAGCTGATACATGATCAAGCAGTGTATTTTATCCAAAGAGGGGATCATTTAAGACAAGATGTAACAGAACTTGCACAAATGAGAAAAAAAGAATGTTCGTTTGGGGTACTGTATACAGTATACTGTATTGTGGGGAACACGACATGAACATGACAATAAAAGATGTGTCCTAGAACCTGGAGAAGGTTGCCCTCTGTTGGAGTGGTGGTGAAATATCCCAGGCAGATTTGACAGACAAGCAGCTTTTCACAAAATGTACAGTACCAGTCAAAATTTTGTACCCACATTTTAATTCTTTTTTTTTGTTTGTTTTTTGTTTTCATGATTTATTTTCCACATTCTTGAACAACACTGGAGATTTGGCAAATATGAAATAAAACGTGCAATTAGGTAATTAAGTAACAACAACAACAACAATCAGCTGTTATTTTAAGACATGACGGTCAGCTGTTCTGGAATAGTTTATGCACAAACAGTATCATCCAGTGTGTTTCCAAAACCCATCAAGCACCATGATAAAACTCTCATCGCTCTCATAAAGACCTTTCCAGGAAAAGCGAGAACAGAACTTACCTCTGCTGCAGAGGAGTTCATTTAGAGTTACCAGCCACAAAAATCACCAATTAATAAACAGCAGATTTGAGTCTGTATAAATGCTTTACAGATCATAAGTAGCAGATGCTGTACATCTCAATATCAACTGGTCATATGAGATTATTGCATATTCTGGATGCTCTCAGCATTGTTTTATAGTGTAGAAAGAAATAAAAATTAAGAAAGTCCATGGAATTTGAAGTCGTGTCCAAAATTCTGACTGGTAGTGTATATATTTATACATTAAAACTGATGATGATAATTCATCATAAAACAAACAACATCAGTCCTAGCAACTAACAAAAGTTACAGCCAAAAATAGAGATGGAAATTTCACAACCAAGTTCGACTGAACACATAATTTATTTTTGTCTGACTCATGGAATAAATTAAAGCTAAAATAGTATTTTTTCTTGGAATATTTTGTGTTGATTTACAGAGTAATGTATTTCCTTGTGCCAAGTCTATAATTTGATCTAAATGAAAACAAAAACAAACAAAAATTCCCAAATATTTTAGACAACAGAGAGACCGACACAGTGAGGAAAAAAAATCAAAAACATATTTGCCAATATTTACCATAATAAGTTACCAAACTACTGAGCTACTTCAAAATACTAAGAAACAATTATGGGAATTAAGATCATAAGATGGAGATACCAATTAATAATTTTAAGATATTTTCAATAATTAATTATTATAAGTATGACTTGATTATGAAATAATACTTAGTGTTCTGAAATTGAGATTTTCCCTAAAGAATCTTGTTTCTTGTAATTGATATTGTATTTCCAAAGACATGGACATGTTATCTCACAATAATGACTTAGTATCTCAAAAATGTAAGATAGTATCATTAAATTATGGCTAGATCTTATAATTAAAAGAAGTATATTGAAATTATGAGGCAGCATGCATGGAGTTTGCATGTTCTCCTTGTGCTTGGTGGGTTTCATTCAGGTACACATTAGGCTAATGTGTTCCCAAAGTGCCTGTAGTGTGTGAATGAGTACCTGAGTGTGTGTGTGTGTGTGTGTGTGTCCTGTGATGGATGGTCTTGGTTTTGGATGTACCACCTGGGATAGGCTCCAGGCCTCCTGTGACCCTGCATACACGATGAAGTGGTACAGAGTCTGTACTACAGACAAATGAGTGAGTGAGAGTGAAATTGGGACTTTCTCATAATTCCAAATTGTACCTCATAATTATGTCTTAATATTTTATAATAAGGATTAGGTCTCTTTAAATCATGGCGCAGTACCTCATTATTTTTTACAACCTAATTTGTTGAAATTGTGGTTTATTTTTGACCTAATGCCTCCTAAACAATATGTTATATTTCAACACAAATTAAGCTAATATCTCTAAACTAATGCTTTGTATCTTATAATTATTACTTAATACCTCTTAGTAGACAATACACAGGATGTATTACTGTATATTAAAAAAATGCTTGAATATGAGCTTCCATATGCATGTATTAAGTATTCTCAAACAGGTTTTGTAAGCGGTTTATATAAAGTAGTGTTATTTGAGCTTATGTATCACATGAATGCTCACTATAACAACAGCAGAAGGCTATTTGACATGCTAATTAAATAGCGGTGACTCGAATGCGACAGATTTATGATTCAGTTTCTACGATTCATTTTAAAGAATCGTTTGCCAATGATTCACTCGAATCTTTTTTTAGCCTGAATACCAAAACACACCCTTGCTTCAAAAATAGTGTACACTACCTAGGGAGTGCGGTTGCTTGTTTTACAGCCACGGTAGTGCACTCATGTAGTAATTCGGAGCTATTTGGGACAGAACCTTTGGCGCGCGTCACGCGGGGATAGCTGAAAGAATAAGTCTCTGATATGCAGCGGTAGAGACAGCTAACGTTACACCAATAATTATGTTGTGTTTTTTGTTTTGATATGAAATGACAAAAACATGGGGGCCAAAGAATCCAGGATTGGTTTCCTTTCTTACGACGAGGCGGTTAAAAGAGGTGAGGGGTTGCAGCTGTAGTGTAGCTGGTGAGCTAACGACGCTAACTAGCTCCGGTTTGTTGTATGTAGATGTACAGTAGTAGCACATGCGGCTAAGTTAGCACGCTAGGCATCTGTCAAACCCAGTGCTAGCCGTGTTTACCAAGCTTTAGACCGGTGTTGACACTGAGCTTATTTTTTTTTCATTGTTTCTTTGTGTGCCTGAAGAAGCAGACTGTTCCGTTTGAGTGTCAGTTCAGAATAACGTTTAATAACAATAGTCTAGACAGCTGTCATGTAGCTGCTTAATAACTAGATGCTAAAGCTGTTTACACACAGACCAGCTAGAGCGACCAGGATAAAACCAGTCAGTAAGCCAGCAAATTGCACAATTTTGTTCATGCACTTGTACATGCACACGTCTCTTATATTTGTGTGTTGTGCTTCTAGTTTGGAGTATTGCGCAACTCCGTAAGACTGTAATGGTTTCATTAAAGTGGAAACATGTAAAACATGTTGGTACCTTTGCCTGCACGGAAACCATCTTAAAACCACAGCTAGCAGGCTAAATCCTGTTGTTTCTAAGCAGTTTACACAACACCGGACTGAGCACTGGTCTTTGAAATCGTCCTTGAAAGCAAAATGGGGGTTTCAGAGCCTTTTATAAATCACTTAGTGTTGTAGACACCAAACTGTTATTGTTCTAAAATGATTTAAATATATTACAATTTAAAAAGTCTTGAATTTTTTTTTGTTCAACTTTAGGATTGTCATTTCTAAATGCATCCTGTACTTGTCTTTTGTTTGTTCATTTAACACCTTCCTAACATATCTGTGTGTGTGTGTATGTTACATGTGGATACAGTATGTGTATGTTATACAGTATGTATATATATATATATATGGGTGTATGCATGGCGGCACAGTGGCGTAGCACTTAGCTGGTAAGCACTGTGGCCTCGCCCCTCCATGGTCCATTCCATCCTCTGGGTCTGTGTGCGTGGAGTTTGCATGTTTTCTTCGTGCTTGGTGGGTTTCTCCTGTTTCCTCCCACAGTACAAAGACATGCAGATTAGGCTAATTGGTGTTCCCGAATTGTGTGTGTGTGTGTTAAATACGTTCAACTTTAATCATCACGTACATTATTGCACTGTGAAATTCTTTATTTTGTGCACATCCCAGTTTCTCGTTAGTAGATTGGGGTCAGAGCACAGGGTCACAGTGCCTCTGGAGCAGACAGGTTTAAGGGGCCTTGCTCAAGGACCCAACAGCGGCAACCTGTCTTTCTGATCAGTAACTCGGAGCCCTAAACCACTGATCCACCATTCATGTGTATGTGAGTCTGCAGTGGATTGACACCTTTTACAGGATGTACCCCGACTCATGCCCAAGGTCTTCTGGGATAGACAGAATAAGTGGTATAGAAGATGAATAAATATACAGTATGCACCACCTCTAGGGGGTGTTCCTTGCTGTTTTGTTGTTAACAACAAATATGGATTGTAGGTGTGATCGACATTCTGCATCGAGGTGTCTGGCTTTCTTCCTTTTTCTGGACCTAAGCAAATACAGCCGACTACCTGCATGCCGTCCTCCAGAGTTCAATCCCAAGCATGTCTTTGAAAAATTGCATCTGTTGTTTGACATGAAAATGGTCACACAAGTGTGACATTTTAAACCAGAAGGTGTGAGCGAAGACTTAACGATGTGTCCATGCATCCGCATTAGTGTCAGATAAATCAATTGCAATCATGAATCTGAATTGTCATGCCACGCATATCTGATCGGCGTGGCTTGTAATGTGAACTTTTGCCTGATCTTCTTGTGTGCAGGTTTAAGGGGAAAATTGTTAGAGTGGTTTTATGTACAACTCGGATGCGTCATATGCCTGTCAGTGATGACACGGTGTTGTGAAAACAAACAGCGTCCCTGTTTCTAGGATATCATTATCGGTAAAGCTGACAAGTTTGCGTTAAGGTGGCACTGTGGAATCTTCCACTGTTGAAAAATGCTGCTCTTCTTCATATTTGGTGGTTCACTAATCTGCTGTTGAGTTTGTTCAGATTTGGGGATGGAGTGGCATATCTCGAAAGCTGCCAGGTGTTTTGTGACTCAGCCGAACACTTGAACATGCTTCCATTCTGACGTAGTATTTCGAAAGGAACTGCGTCAACAGGCAGAATTAAATCATGACTTTCAAGCCATTTCTTAGAATATTTACGGGTTCATAGACTGTAATGTTCCTGTTAATATGTAGACATCTGGCTAAATCCTCTTAAATCCATGGTTAGCACATTCTTCAATTGGCACACCATCGTTCTAAGCACTGGTGTCAAAATAGGTGTTTCATCATAACGATTAAATTATTGAAATAATGAATTTATTTATACTAAAAACTGAAATTAAATATTTGCACTGTCATGAGATACATTTTTCTGACTTCTTTATTCCTGATCTTCCAGTCACGGATGTGGAGCTGAAGCGACTGAGGGATGCTTTCAGGAGGACCTGTGGCCTGTCTTGCTATATGAGTCAGCAATGCTTCTTTAAGGAAGTGTTGGGGGACATGGTTCCGCTCAATATCTCTGAGGTAAGACCAGCCTGAATCGCAGGCGTGCTTTACATGTGCAGGGGGTGAGAATACTTTCCGCTCAGGGTGGTAAAATATGACCTATTTTTGTGTTAGAGATGTCTGCCATGCCTCTGCATGTTCCAGCATGTGATTGTTGGTTTTCATTTAAAAGATTGTTTTTAACTAAGTGCTTTATATGAAGTGCTTGACTGACTTCTCTTCTCTTGTTATATCCATCATGCATCCGTTTTACTCTTAAATTTCCTGCAGTAATTAAAAACTGTTGTTATCTAACAAAGAAAAACGTGGAATTGTGGATGTGCTGTTTAATTAGTTTTATATATAAAATTATATATATATAATTTTTATTGCATTTTTAAATGAACATGATGATAATTTTGCAACAGAGATATTTCTCAGAAACACCCCTCACCTCCTCCAAACAAAAGTTAACTTTTTTTTTTTTTAACATTAAATAAGTTGTTATTATAAAACAATAATTTTAATGTGGCACTTATTTTGTGTACTCTGAGATAAATTAATTAGTTAATTCATTACATCACTGTATTATCTTCAGACAGTATCCAGTCATTACAAGTCTCCAAGAACTCTCTATAAGGTTTACCAAAATGTACAGCATTTCTGTTCTTTTTAATTTAGGTTAAGTTTTTAAATTTCTCACCAACAGGAAAGTCTTCACAGATAGATGGTCTGACGATTTTATTATTAACCTGAAGATAGAGGGGGAAAGAAAGAGTGGCTTGTGAAGGAGTGACTGTTTATAGCTGTTATAACAAAAGCAATAAAAGGAACCAAGTTGCTTTTCGTTAAAGCAAACTAAACAGAAAAAATACTATATGTCCATTTATTAATAATAAAAAACGAAATTGCATGGACAAATTGCTGTGATGGTCAAATGGTTGTGCATAACTGACCATATGTGGGCTTTCTACAAACTGTTGCCACAAAATTAGAAGCACACAGTTGTGTAGTATGTCTTTTTGTGCCATAGCATTACAATTTCCTGAGGTCCCTTAAAGTCATTGTTTGCCATGATTGGTGTAAAAGAAATTCTGCCAAATCCCTGAAATGTAAATGTAAAAGAACTTGAGTGTCCTGCACAGAGCCCTGACCTTAACCCCACTGAACACGCAAAATCGATTAGTACACCTATCAGTACCTTGAATCTCTCTGCCTGAATTCACAAATTCTTGTGTGGCTGAATGAGCACAGACCGCCACAGCATTGCTCCAAAATTTTATGTCAGTCTTTCCTAGAAGAGTGTGGGTTATTGTAACAGCAACAGGGACTAAATCTGGAATAGGATGTTAAAAAAAGCACATATGAGTGAGATGGTCAGGTGTCCACCAACTTTCAGTTCACACTGTTAGTGGAAAATAATAAACATTGGGTAGACACACAGTGTCTGCCCAATGCCGTGTTGTCAGTACCAGATCATTATTTTATCCATTATTATTGACTTACTCTAATACTGATTTCAAAGTAATGAAATGGTAGTGCTAATATTTTGATCTTGCATATACGTGCATACACGCACACACGCACATACGCACACACACAGATAGTTGATTTTTGTTTTTTTTATTTATTAATTTTTAATTAATCAAACTAAAACTGTAACCACCATTGTTAACAGTTATAAATATATTCACTGTTATTTTAACCAGCTTTGCAGGAGTTATATGAAATTGCAGGATTTATTTTCAATTAATCTTATGAAATGGAAAATTTGTGTAATTGTATGCAGTCAGCAGATTCTGTGTTTTTCTGATCAATGGATCCAGCCTTTGTAATTAACCTGGTTAATGGTGAAACCCTGAGATTAATCAGTTTAATTTCTTTCATGTAACAGAGTGTTATTTATTTAAAGCTTGATTAATTAAACAAAGTTTGTTTAGTAGACTGCAGAGGTGAACTCGTGTGCCGTGTGTGTGAACCTGATGAACTGAACGGATTTGTGCATGATCATGTGCCATGAGGTCATGTGGCCTGCAAATGTTATTTGAGGTTAAGTGTAATGCAGTGTGAAATTATTACATGACTGAGACTGAACCAGGACAGTTTCTTTTTATTATTATTGTTGAGTTTGTGCAATATATACGGTTGAGGCCAAAGGTTTCCATACACCTAGGATAAAGATTTATCATTTTTTCCAACTTCATAAATGTCATGTTTCTGCGTATTTCTTTTGACAAGTCGATTAGGAGATCTATTTTTTTTTTCTCATTAGAGATATTTTCAAGGTCAGTTCCTTTTTTGCCCTTGATACAACTGGACAATCCAGTTTCGACTAAAACCTCAGAAAATAAATTCTGGATATCAACAGGTTTGGTCTGGTCCCTAAGAGCAATTTCTAAACTACAAAACCATCTGTCCAAACAAATCTATGCAAATCGAAATAAAAGTAATAAAAGAGATACAAATCGACTTCCAGGGATGAAAGAACCTTTTGGTCTAACAGGTTCCACTGAACACCAAAAAACAAACAAAGGAGCTGATGAAGGAATTCAAGGATTTCATCAGCCAAAAACTTAAGACTTAAGACTTGATCACAGCAATGATGTCATGCATAACAACAAAGCTACAAAATAAATTATAGTCAACAATGGTAAAGTATTAGACTTTGTGACTTCATATTGAAGTCACAAAGCCGTGACCAGTATGCTGAACTGACAAGTCATGTTTGCTCAAAGAGAAAACCCTAAACCCTCGTGATTGATTCAAGTTCAAGCTAATAAAAGGCAATGGCACCAAATCCTAACAAAATAAATCTCTTAGCTTTTGATCTTTAAATGACCTCTTATAGGAAATAAAGGAGTTTAATTAACCCAGGAAAAGTTTAATAACATCATATGTATGGATATTGAAAATTGTGTTTTACCCAGAATGTATGAAAACAATTGTTCTCAACTGTAGGTGTGGTTATTTAGAATTTATAACATTTTATTAAGTCTGCACAAAACAATTCTGGTAACTCAAATACGAAAAAGTGAAGTAAAATAATTATGGTCACAGTGCATCAGATAGATCTACTAAGAGTACCAACAATAGTATTGTTAACAATTGATAATACTAACAATAAAAACAACAACAACAACAATAATATTAGTAGCACAACAAAAAAGCCCCAGTCATATTGAAGTCAAAAATCCAGCAGGAATAACACATGCATTATTTAGAAATGTTTTGCTAATTATGTTTTTATACATATATTATGGTTTTAAATCTTCTTAAAATATGTTTTATTACTGATGTTTGACTACAGTCACTGTGTACAGTAACTGTATGATAAGCAAGGTTAAAGTCTTAATAGCAAATATAAAATCTTGAGTGTGAAGTAACCTCTTTTCACGATTTCTCAGTCTCTACTGTTTGTGCCCACAAGTTTCAATATTGATCATGTTCATTTGTGTTGCTGCAAATGAACTTCAGTCTCGGTTCTTATGAAGCTGAGGCACATGACCACTTCCTTTTCCTGTAGAGGATCCATGCTTACTTTTTACATAGAAATGTTACACAATGGTTCTGAAGGCTAAGACCACTTTTTATTTTTTCATTACAATTTTGACTTCTGCAATAACTTGTATTAAGTGAACATTTGAATCATAGAAATATTTTCATGACTTTCGGAATTAGCTTGAATGTTAGCGTAAGTGTGTGCTTGTCCCAACATGGATTCCACATATTTTTGTGTAACTGTGATCCACGTTCAAATCCATCGATTTGTCTTCTGTGTTTTAAGAACTATCTGGTTCAATGGAAATAACATGAGCAATATCACAAATTTGCTCACAATTATATTGTGACCTAGAAATGGTGCAAAAATATTGAATATTTAAAATAGCGAACCGTTTTCTTTCATTGTTTTTAAAATGTTTATAATTCTCAAAATTTAGCATGACCTGGCACCCAACATGCGTTTTAATAATTCTCCTAATGCTGCATTTAACTTGTCTCACAAGCGGCAAGTCGGATCTTGGGATGTTGTCATTTTTTGCCTTCTGGGCATGCAGACATTGTCATACACGTCTTCCTGTTTGTCTTTTTTTTTTGGCAACAATTGAGCCGGGTAACTGATAAGTAAACAAAATCGTTTTTTTTTTTTTTTTGTATTTTCTGTTTTTACGAGTTATGAATCATGTGTAAGCTTTCAAGTCTCATTAGCATTGGCTTGTGCTGTCCTGTATGGAACCAAGGTTAAGAACCAATTTGAAATTAATTAGGAGAGATTAGACGCGTGGTGTGTTTTCAATCTAATATTGTAGCATAACGATTCTCCTTGGCTCCTGTAATTAAATACTGCAGCTTACATTCAATTTATACTTTTAACAGTTATAGTTAGAATAATCTATACTTTATTTTTTACAAATTCATATTTTTAGCTGATGAAGGGTGTGACCAGTCAAGGCTCTGAATTTTGAATACATTTGTCGAATGTTTTTGAGGTTTATTTTGAAATACTATTTTTGAATGTTAATTATATACTAATACAAGTAATCAGCTATTCACAGAGCAAATATTTATGTAAGAGTTTAATGCCTATTATTTACCTAATATGATCTTTTACCTTTTCTTTTTCTTGTAGGTGATATATAGTTCATTTGGTGGCACATCGAAAGGCCTGCATTTTAACAACCTTATCGTTGGCTTGGTGCTGCTCACAAGAGGACGTGATGAAGAAAAGGCGAGATGTAAGTGACTTTTCTGACAGCTAGTTTGAAGGCTGTTTTTAGACTCTGAAATGTTTGAAGTGATGAACATTCTCAGCAGGACCACAGACCATTTTTTTTTTGCTCTCTTGCAGACATTTTTAGTTTATTTGCCAGTGAATCAGGCAGCTATGCTACACTTGAGGACATTGAAGCCATGCTACAAGCTGTAGATGGGGAAGTTCATCCGTCTCTGAGGAAGTGTTTTGCAGAGGTCGGCTATCTTCTTCAGTTGGGGGAAAAATAGACTTTATCGCTGTTTTGGTTATTACACTTTCACAAGTTGCACTGATTAACTGTTTGTTATTTCAATCTGATCTATCTCAGGCTGAAAAGGTAAATTATGAAAAGTTTAAGAGCTGGCTGCTTCAAAACAAGGATGCTTTTACCTTCTCCCGCTGGCTCCTGTCCAGTGGGGTGTGTGTGACTCTGACTGATGACAGTGACACGCCCACCTTCTACCAGACACTGGCTGGAGTCACTCACTGTAAGTGTGTTTCATTCTGTATGGACATGTAATTGTTCAAAAAATATATAAATAATAAATAAAAATGAATAAAACTATTAATATATATTTTTATTTATTACGGATGAATCCCTATCAGCAAAAACTTTAAAGCACAAGAATGTTCAGATGTAACTATTACTGTCTGTTATACTTTCTCCTATATTACTTAATACGTATTGATGAGTATAGTCTACATCTACTTAGTTCACTTAGTCTGAGCAAAAATGCACTTAATACCATAACTATTCTCAGCTTTCTCCAATAATAAATTACTGTAATGTTTTATGTGATGCAGTGGAAGAGTCGGATATCATCGACCTTGAGAAACGATACTGGTTATTAAAAGCACAGTCAAGAACTGGACGCTTTGACTTGGAGACATTTGTCCCACTGGTATCCCCTCCTATTCACCCATCTGTCAGTGAAGGTATGCACTACCAGACACTTTTATTTATCAATATAATATTCATCAATATCTATATTTTATGAAAATCTCATGCTTGAAAATCTCAAGTTTGAAAGTCTACGAATTAGTTTAACTGTAAATGCGACTTATGCATTTGCAATCTTTCTATCAGGTTTGTTTCATGCATTTGATGAAAACAGAGACAATCACATAGATTTCAAAGAGATTTCCTGTGGGTTGTCGGCCTGCTGTAGAGGACCTCTGGCCGAAAGACAGAAATGTACGTGTACATCCTTTTGCATCATTGATGCATTTTAGTTATAGATTCAAAAGTAGACTTACAGTATTATTCTGCAGCACATTTAGCTTGTTACATTTTATAATGCATTACATTATAATGGTAGTAAAATGCACATGAAGATGTATCATCTAGACTAATATAGCTAATGCCTACTTTTTTGTTTTGGATCAGTTTGTTTTAAAGTATTTGATGTGGACCGTGATGGAGTTCTTTGTCGAGAAGAAATCCACGAGATGGTTGTTGCGCTGCTGGAGGTCTGGAGGGACAATCGTACTGACTCAATTTCTGTGAGTCATCTTGCATATGTTGATACAGAAAATGATCTTGTATGTTGAACATTCTCGTCAAATATGATAGGACATGCTTTTCTTTTTTTACTTGTTTATTCAATAATGTTTTTTATTAATTATGATTCTGGTTTAATTTAATTGGTCTTTTGCAGGAATTACAGTCAAGTGTGCCTAATATTGTTGAAGATATTCTCAAAGTACATGACACTACCAAGGTACATATTGCCAGTTTCTGTTTAGTTGCAAATTTCTATGAAATGTCTAACCATCCAAGAGTAAGGTTGCAGCTTCTCTTTGCTCTCATTATAAATAGAACGGTCATTTGACACTCGAAGACTATCAGATATGGAGCGTTCAGAGTGCACTTGCTGCTGAGTTCCTCAACCTCCTATTTCAGGTATGAGTGAACACCTAAGCATTGTGGTTGGCAAGATGACAAAAATATTGTATCGCGATGCTCGAAGGCACACCATGAGCAATGTGCATCCTGATGTATACTGTAGACATTCTCAGAAACTGCCTGCAATGCAGTAGTGTTGTTCAAAAAACAATCATTTATGTTTTGTCTAACCTTTTTTAAATAAAGTAAAATATTACAAAGCAAAAAAAAAAAACCTTAAAAGTTTTTTGTTTTAAATATTAAGTACAATATTTCAATATTGAATTAGCTGCTTCCAATCAGCTTGCAATTCACCCTGTTGCTCCTTTTAGGTGTGCCATATAGTTCTTGGACTGCGGCCTGCCACTCCTGAGGAAGAAGGGCAGATCATCAGGTTAATAAAACACCTCAGTTGTTTTTATTTATTTCATACAACTTCTAAATCCCTATTCTGTCCTCAGTCGGCCTAGGACTTTAGTCTGAAGAAACCGCACTAATCAGTAGTTTGCATTCTGTGTTCAGAGGCTGGTTAGAGAGAGAAAGCCGGCATGGCCTTCAGCCTGGAGATTACTGGTTTCTTATTTCTACACAGTGGTGGCAGCAGTGGAAGGACTATGTCAAATATGTAAGCTTAACAATACCTGTTTGAGTTTATACATAAGTATGTCGTTTTATAACCGTTGAAATTTTGTATGTAGTCAAGCTTTTGTTAGCTATACTTCTAAAGAAACCAACTATTGCTAAACTTAAGTTCAGTATGTGTAAAATGTTTAATTGAGTGGATTGAGATTAGTTTAATAAAAAAAGAAGAGTTTTCTTAAAAGCTTAACACAAGGCAGCTCATTTTGCTATTTTATTTACAGAACAACAAAGTGATAGTGGTGGAACAACCCACAGTATTTCCTAGCAGCAGAACTCCTACCTCACCTGCAGGGATGGAACAAGGGAGTCAGGGTGAGGGCACAACAAGCTCACACTCTTCTCCAGAAGAAAAGTTCTCTGACAACATCTCTAGTGCCTCTGAAGCATCAGAAACGACAAGTGGCAGTCAGTATTCACATAAAAAAAGCAGTGTGGCCTCTGGCTACCGTTGTTGAAGTCTTTCACAGACTTGCCTTCTTTTTTCTTTAGGTCTCCTTCATTCCAGCTCAACTGCCACAGATATCTGCTTTTCTCGACAGACTGATTCGTCTGATGTAGACAGCCAGACTTTCCCAGGGGCCGAGGGGAACGTGACAGCCCTCAGGCCAGGCGCCATAGACAACCAACCACTGGTGACCTCGGAGCCTCTTAAAGTAGGCAGTGCTGTTAAACACAATCACATACCAGTGATTGTTAAGCAAAATAGAGGAGAGATGCATCATATGCTTATAGGCAGAATGATTCTCATTTGACTCTCTTTTGTTTCGTACTGTAGCTAAATTGTGATATGATTGTCTTTTTAATCCTTTCTAACAGGCTCCCACATTAACAATGGAAGGGGCACTGCTGAGACGCTCTCCCAGCCTGCATCTGGGCCAAGACTTTGAGGTTGTACCTGAGCCAGTCTGGAGAGCTCTTTACCACTGGTACGGAGCAAACCTCAGCCTGCCCCGGCCAGTACGTACTGTCTTTGCCATCAGTTATCACGGCCTTAATGTGCCATTTTCTAATTTTGTCTATACATTTAAAGATTTTTGGATACTTTTATTATACTAGGCTAGGGCTGCATAATTTTGACCAATGTAATAGTCATTATAATAATTTATTTATTTAGACAGTTTCTAGACCAATAGTTTTAATTCATGTCATAATATTCCAAGAGTGACATAAAGGCTTTTTCGGTCAGATTTTTTTATTCAGGTGTAAGCATGCCCCATGTCCTTAGTCACATTGATTTAAATGAATGCAACCAATGAGACTGTTGTAACATGAATGGGAAGTTTGCAATGAAGTGTTGTCCTAAGAGTTAAAAAAAAATAATGCAGTGACTTTAAATAATATGATTTTATGTACCCCTTATGTGCAGGTGATTAGGTCGAGGGAAATGGAGAAAGCCGAATTAGAACTCTTCCCAAGACACCTGCTCTTCCTGAGGCAGCAGCCTCCCGCACGCACACCACAATCTAACGGCTGGATGAACATGGGTAAGGCTGAGCACATGAGGCTAGTACTAGAGTTTAAGGACAGTACACAGCTTACATGTACAAAAAAAAATTCTGTGTGCTCATGCCATTGTAATTAACTGTTAGCTTCCTGTTTTGGGAGCGATTTTTATTTTTTGTGAAGTGCTAAAGTTTGCAGGGGAAACCATATAGAATCGAGGCAGTGATTGAAGTTATACAAACAGTCTCTTAAAAACTGAAAGTGAAAGAAAAAAAAAACTTGATGAAACTGGTATGCTCAGAGAATCATTCTTCAAATGTTTTGAATTGTTATCTCGTAATTTTTTTTGTCCACAATGACAAAAATAGATCCCAATGAGCTACATTTTCAGGTTTTAAGAATTCAGAGTGAATGCATAATTTTTCACTTGACTGTACATCACAGTAGCCTACTCTTTTGATTTATTACAGACATTCAGAACCTGATAAATTATCCCTTTCCTTATCTGCCTAATAAATGTCACAAGTAATTTGCAAATCAGCAGGCTTTAATCCCAGTCATGTCATGTGTGGTTAGTTAGATGTAATAAAATGCTTATCTTTCATACGGCTTAGTCAAATTATAATCTTTTTGTACTTTCCCTGGATTCTTTTTATACGCATCATAACCCCCTGATGTGTCTTGTAGGTAGCATGCCATCACCCACTACCCCTCTGAAGCGAGTGCTGGCATACACTGGCTGCTTTAGCCGAGTAGGAACGATAAAGGACATTCACGAGTATCTGTCTCAGAGGCTGCGGATTAAAGATGAGGATATGAGACTGTGGCTTTACATGAATGAGGTGAAGAGTCTATGAAACAAACTGACACACACAAACACTCACACAAACTTGGGAATACAGTAAAATTACAAAACTCTTCATTTTAAATGAATCAGAAATATAGAATTTTCAAGCCAAGAAAAAAATATGAATACATTTCATGGCTTTATATTTTTTTATCTTTGAATATTTTCCAGTAATGTCAGAAAATAATTTATTGTCATTATATTTTAGTTAGGAAATTTAGCCCTTTGGAATGGCTTGCATAGTTAATGTCATCCCAGTTTTCACGAAATAATAATAATAATAATAATAATAATAATAATAATAATAATAATTATTATTATTATTATTCATTTTAAAACCAATAAATTACATATAATAGTAATAACATTATTGTAAATGTTGATTTCCCTGTCTTGGATGAGTGTACTTCCAAGACACTCTGTACAGAGGATCTGTTCAAGTAATTGCAATCCATTCTACAGAATTATTTGACTCTTCTTGATGATGAGGATCATTCCCTGGAAGCATTAAAGATCCCAGATGAACAGTACATGGTTATTGAAGGTAGTTATTCACGGTTGCTAACTGTGATTTAGCATTATTGTATATTATTTATTAATAAAGATAATTTTTTTATTTTCCATATATGCATACTCATGTTTGTTTGTTTTTGTAGTTCGCAACAAAGACATGAGCTGGCCTGAGGAGATGTCATTTTTAGCCAACAGCAACAGAATGAACAGACACAAAGGTCCAGGACAATTGAATTAAAAAGTGATCTTCTGCATGGCTTCATGTTTATGTATGAGATTTACACATTTCTGTTTCCTTTTGCAGTACCCACTGAGAAAGGGGCCACAGGACTCAGTAACCTCGGCAACACATGTTTTATGAATTCCAGCATTCAGTGTGTGAGCAACACTAAACCTCTTACAGAATACTTTACATCTGGGTCTCACCTTTATGAACTTAACAGGTGTGTGCATGTGAGGTATTTGGCTGTTTTTGCAAAATTTGACCAAACAATAAAAGAAATAAACAGTTGGATTGCTAAAGGGGAATACTTATCTGGTTATCACACTTTAACATTGTGGCTGTCCCATTTCTTCTAAAAAACAGATAAAAGTAACTTTTGTTTATATACGAGTGTCCCACACAAAATGCATAGAATACCCAGATAATTTTACTAGCATGGTCAAACACCCTCATATTGTATTTTATGGCAAACTTAAAATGCAGTATACATGCAGTTAAGTCCATACATTTTGGCAAAAAAACCTGGAAAACTATGGAAGTCACCTATATTGGATGACTGCAGAAGAAGAACCCTTTTACAACTTTTAGCCAAGTCAAGAACACTCTTCAGGAAGTTTGGTTGTCATTGTCTAAGTCTAGTCAAGAGAGAGCTTTAGTAAATAAATACAGATGCTTAGAAACAAGGTGCAAACCATGTCTAAAAAACAGAAAGGCCAGATTAAACTTTCTCAAAAAAAAAAAAAACATTGCCAGATTCCTTGGACTGATGAGCTCAAAATGAACTTGTACCAGAATGATGGGAAGAGAAAAATGTGGAGAAAGAAAGAACCAGCTCATGATCCAAAGCATAACGCATCATTTGTCGAACATGGTGGAGGCTGTATTATTAGCATTAATGTGTATGGCTGTCAGAGGAACTGGGTCACTGCTGTTTATTGATGACCTGACTGCTGATGAAAGTAACAAGATGAATTTGAAAGTGTATAGGGCTACACTCTCTGCTCAGATTCAGCCAAATGCTGAGGAACCGCTGCTTTGTATTGCAGATGGATAGTGACCCAAAACATACAGTGAAAGCTACCCAAGAATTTTTCAAGGCAAATAAATGGGATTTTTTTCACTGGCCAAGTCAGTCATCTGATCTCAACCAAACAGAGTATGCTTTCCACTTACTGAAGACAAGACTGAAGGCAGTAAAACCCACAAATAAGCTGCAGCTGTAGGTAGCTGCAGTACAGGCCTGAGAAAGCATTTTGAGGGAGGAAACAAAACAAAAAAATGTTTATGTATGAAAATGGTTGTAATTCCTGAATGGTTAATGCCACACTTTTGTCAAACCCCTTAAATTAACGTACGCTCACATCTTGCGTGTTTCATTTCATGTTCAGTGTTGTGATGTACAGAGGCCAAATGCAACATTTTTATGGACTCTATAATGCCCCATTCTGCTACTTATGCTTTTATTGATTGTTTCTTTTTTTTATTGATCATTTAAACAAACAAACAAACAAACAAAAAAAAACTTTAAAGCTAAGTTTGTATAATTAAACGTAAATGAAAATGCAAATTAATTTAACATCATTTGACACAATCTATACAAAGTATGAAGCCTGTGGGCTTGTAAATTGCTGATCATTTCACCCTCTCTTTGCAGAATGAATCCTATTGGTATGCGAGGGCACATGGCAAAATGCTACGGTGATCTCATCCAGGAATTGTGGAGTGGTGCTCAAAAAAGCATTGCTCCACTAAAACTCAGGGTATACCTCTAAACTAACCTTCACATAACCTTCTGTAAACACACAGCGATGGATAGTGTGTTTTAAACAACTTTATTTCTTACAGTTATGATTAATTATTGGTCATGTATAAGAATATACTAATGTTATCGACTAGATGATATTCAGTTGATTGGCATGTGATATAATGATCTTATGTAGTATCTTATGTAGTACAGTATCTAATTCTTCTGTGTACTTTTAGTGGACCATAGCAAAGTACGCACCACGTTTTGATGGCTTCCAGCAGCAAGATTCTCAAGAACTGCTGGCTTTCCTGCTAGATGGCCTGCATGAAGATCTTAACCGTGTCCATGATAAACCTTATGTTGAGCTGAAGGACAGTGATGGCAGACCTGACTGGGAAGTTGCATCAGAGGTTAGACATTTTATTGCTTTCCAGTAAAGCTCTAAAAAGTGTGAGCCATAAAAAAAAATTTAATATATATATTTTTTTATATTGAATAGCTGATTAGCTTAAGCATGGTAGGCAGGTTTGACGTTTGTGATTTGAGATGTGAAAGCAATTTGAACTGTGGGTTTTAATGTTTAAATAATCATAATGTCAGAAGGTATTAATGTTCTGTAACATTATGACTCTGACAATAGTGCTGGCTGTATATTTAATCACATTTTTGTATTAATTCTAATATATTATCGCTAATTCATAAAACAGATTATTTACACAGACTTGTAGGGTGGATGCTTCTAATCTAATCTTCACACTAATCTAAATTTTTTTTGTTTTGTTTTGTTTTTTATTTGTTGTTATTTAACAAATAAATGATCTAATCTTTCAAAAGGTTGACAAACCTTTATGGAATGAGTACTTGCTTTGTCACTGTTAGTGTAACAGTTTTCCACAATGGAAAGTTTTTTTTAGTGTCAAAAATGTGTTATATTGATGTATATTCAGTTGGTGCTAAAAGTTTGCATACCTTTAAGAAATTGATAAACATTGCCATTAATTTGAAAAATATGTGTGATAATGCTAAATATTTTTTCTTATTTAAGGATAGTGGTTACCAACTATAAGTCAATAATTATCACATACAGTGGAACCTTGCATTGTTTTGATATACACTCAGATATCAAAGCGAACTACCCCCATAAGAAATAATGGAAACTCTGATAACTCATTCCACAACCCAAAAATATTCATAGAAAAATAATGAATACAAAATAAAAATAAAACAAATTAACCTGCACTTTACCTTTGAAAAGAATTGTAGCTGTAGTAATTGAGACCAGATAGAGGAAAGGCGGAAGGGGGGAAGGGGGCTGCTGTGTAGGACGATTCTCTCTCTTTTACACACTCTCTCTCTCACATACACACACACACACACACACACACACACCAGTTTACCGAATTTACCCTCGCGTGGGTGAGTCTCTGTTTGGTAAACTGGTGTGGGTGTGTGTGAAAGTCGTCATATACACACACAAAAAAAGATGATTTACGCATACACACGTAGTCACAGTGTCATAATAAACAGTACACGCGCGCACAGGGATGTTGACTGTACGAATGAGAGATGCGCACTAAGACCGAGCAGGGGAAACGATTACCCACAATTCCGCAGCGCGAGTGAGAAGATTAACTTTTGGCTCAGTTGTGATCACATGACGTTAATACTCGTATTACAGGACTCGCTCGTTTTTCAAGTCACAATTTATTTTAAAATTTCGCTCGTCTTACGGAATGCTTGCAAATCAGGTTACTCGCAATCCGAGGTTCCACTGTAGTTTCCAATAGATTTTTAAAATTTATTTAATTTTTTTTAACTGATGATGATTATCCAAGCAACCCTTATCAAAACTTTACATATCCTTAAACTCTTGGCTACATTATACAGTAAACACAAGTTTATCAGCTATTGAGGTGATGCACTGATTTGGCAGGATACTGCACCACAGGAGAGACAAAGGACTGCCAATGGACCAGCGTTACAAGGTAGTTGAACTTTATAAAACAGGAAAAGGATATAAAAAGATCTCAACACTTGCCAGTCAGTACTGTTTAAACTCTGATAAAAATGTGGAAAATAAGAGGTTCTGTTGAAATTAAGCCACGGTCAGGTGGACCAAGAAAGATTTCACGCACTACTGCCAGAAGAATTGTTCAGGATGCAAAGAAATCCCACGAACAACTTCGAGACAAATACAGGCTGCTCTGTAAAAAAAAAAAAAAAAAGTGTTGGTGGTGTTTCAAAGTGCACAATAAGGAGGTACTTGAACACAAATTACCTTCATAGTCGAGTTGCCGTTACCGCAGCTATGCCACAAAAAGGCCCGCTTGCAGTACGCCAGATTCCACCTAGACAAGCCTCACAGCTTTTGGAGCAGAGTCATTTGGAGTGATGAGATCAAAATTTAACCTTCATATCTTTAGAGAGATGTCAACAAGGCCAAGGGTGAAAAGTACACCATCCCCACTGTAAAGCATGGATGGTTTTAAATCTCTAATGTTTTGGGGCTGTGTGAGCGCCAGTGGCACAGGTAAGTAAGTCAAAATTGATGGCAAGATGATTGCAGCATGTTATCAGAAAATACTGGCAGACAATTTGCATTGCAAAGCTGTGCATGAGACTCGTTTGGATATTCCAACATGACAATGATCCAAAACACAAGGCCAAGTTGACCCTCCAATGGCTACAGTAGAAAAAGGTGAAGGTTCTGGAGTGGTCACCTCAGTCTCCTGACCTCAGTGTCATTGATCCACTTTAGAGAGATCTCAAGCATGTAGTTCATGCAAGATAACCAAAGAATTTACAAGACCTTGAGGCATTTTTACAAGAAGAATAGGCAGCTATACCACCAGAGACAATTAAAGACCTTAACATCATTAATGCTAAAGGGGCGATACACGATATCAAGAACTAAAGGGTATGCAGACATTTGAACAGGGATTATTTTCTCATTTTTTTTATTGCCATATTTTGTTTGACTGTACAGTACCATTCTGCTGTTATGCCTTACATTTAAACTTGAACCTATAAGAAATAAAATACATTTATTTTGCCTTCTCACTCATGTTTTCTTTAAAAAATGGTACACATCTTGCAAATTCTCCCAAGGTATGCAAACTTATAGCATATAAGCACATATAGCAAACATATAGCACAACTGTGAATAATGGGTCCCTCATAATTACTTGATGTTAAGAATATAATTACAGTGAATCCTTGTATTACGAGCATAATTCGTTCCAGAACACTCGTAAACCAAATAGAATTTTCTCGTAAGAAATAATGGAGACTCAAATTATTCGTTCCACAGCACAAAAAAATAATTAACGCAAAATATTAAGTGAAAATGAAACAAATTAACCTGCACTTTACCTTTAAAAAAGTTAAAATAAATCCAGACAGATAAGTGTTTCCGTTTGTGTTTGTGTGTGTTTGTGTGTGTTTGTGTGTGTTTGTGTGTGTTTGTGTGTGTTTGTGTGTGTGTGTCTGTGTGTCTGTGTGTGTGTCTGTGTGTGTGTGTGTGTGTGAGAAGCTAAAGTAAGGAGCCGCTCCCCCTCTCCCCTTCTCGTCTTACACAGTTACCCTTCCTCCACTCTTTTCACACATGCGCGCACACAACGGAAACACTGTTTTATCGGAAAAATAAACAGGAAATCTCTCTAATAACACTCGATTGAGCGACACATGAACGGAATCACTGCTGTAAAGTAAAAATAAAACAAATTAACCTGCACTTTACCTTTGAAAAGAATCGCGACAGACCAGTGTTTCTGTGTGGAGCAGGGAGAGAGAGTGTGTGTGTGTGTGTCTGTGAAGGCGAAAGTAGGAGGGGTGTGTGTGTGTGGGTGGCATGGTATCCAATGACATGCGCACACAGACACAGAGCAGGCTGAGCCTTGAGCAGAGAGAGAAAATGGATTTTTAACCTCTCTAATTTATTCATCATGCGCGCTATACACACGCATACAGACACAAAATAAAATATGTGGTCACAGTGTTATAGTAAACAGTACACCCATGCACGGATGTTGATTATACCAGTGAGAGACGCTCACTAAGACACAGCAGGGGAGACGATTACCCACAATTCCGCAACGCAAAAGAGACAAAAAAACGTTGGCTCAGTTGTGATCACGTGATGCTCGGCGTCAAAACAAGAAGCGCATGTGTGATACATGATACTTGGTACTCGTAAACCTGTGTTGTCCAAGTTCGTTTTCCAAGTCAAAATTTATTAAAAATCTTTGCTCGTCTTGCGGAACACTCGCAAACCGCGTTACTCGCAATCCGAGGTTTCACTGTATACTTAAATTGTGCTTTGTAGTGATCTTGCATCCTGTATTTGTTGTTTCTTGTCAGGCATGGGAGAATCATTTAAGAAGAAATCGCTCTATTGTGGTGGACCTGTTCCATGGTCAGCTTAGGTCTCAGGTCAAGTGTAAAACGTGTGGCCATGTTAGTGCTCGATTTGACCCATTTAACTTTCTCTCACTTCCTCTGCCCATGGACAACTCCATGCATCTTGAGATCATAGGTGAGCTTGTAAGACTTGCACAGTATCCTTAACAAAATAAAACAAGTTTGATGTGCTGACTCAACAAGGCTTGTGTTACTTTATACGATTTGTGTTTGGGTATCTCCTTGCAGTTATAAGGCTCGATGGCTCAACGCCAGTGAGGTACGGGCTTAGGCTCAACGTGGATGAGAAATACTCCGGCTTGAAGAGTCTGCTAAGTGAATCATGCCATCTGAAACCAGAACAAATCCTCCTGGTGGAGATCCATTTGTCTTGTATTAAGGTGCTAATTGTAATTCTGCAACCTTCCTGATTCCTGAAAGTGCTGCTGTTTATGTCTCACCATGACTAAGTGTTTCTGTTACAGAATTTTCCATTAGATAATCAGAAAGTGCGACGCGCTGCGAGTGGCTTCCTATGTGCATTTGAAATCCCACTGCCCACTTCACCTTCGCCAGACTCCACACCAAAAGAAGCAGGCTCTGGTGGGAACCAATGAACCCTATAAAATATAATTGGATCAGTCCTACTCATTAGCTTTTACAGCACACAGGCAGTTTTAAAGTCTATAAAGTCAGCATTTTATATTAGACAGTGTCATAGATTTGAACAGCAGCTGATTATGGGTTTTTTACTAGGCTGTAGGATT
This sequence comes from Leiocassis micropogon, assembly GCA_028565275.1. Classification (NCBI taxonomy): domain Eukaryota; kingdom Metazoa; phylum Chordata; class Actinopteri; order Siluriformes; family Bagridae; genus Leiocassis; species Leiocassis micropogon. Next base: position 3,851,550 of record JAOVVA010000009.1, on the reverse strand, counting down.
TGTAGTTTGTTGCCTTAATGGTAGATGCCCTCTTAAAGCTTACTCTGTTTATAGAGGACCTCCTGACAATTTCAAATGGAACCAGCCAAGCAGTCTGCAGTGGCACATCCCTGAGGCTTGACATAATTCCTAAGGGCATGCCGAATACTCTGGTACCCTGTAGCACAGAAGGCAGCCCTGCCAACGGCCTCCCTAATGGCCACATCATGTTACACCCTGCCAGCCCTCTCACTGGGTACATCATCGCCATTCACCGGAAAATGGTGAGAGTTAGTTGTAAAAATGTTAAAAGTTGCTTTGATTATTATAATAATAGAAAATTATAACTATATCATAATCCATGTACTTTTTGAGATCAGATCAAAAAGTACATGGTCAAAAAAAACCAAAAAAAAACTAAAGCTTGTTTTCTTATCTAACAAGCGTTTTGTTTTTCTCTAGATGCGAGCCGAGTTATACTTCTTGTCATCTCAGAAAAACCGACCCAGTCTGTTTGGGATGCCACTAATTGTTCCCTGCACAGCAGACACACGTGGTCGTGACTTGTACAACACAGTGTGGACACAGGTGTCCCGATTAGCAAGTCCCCTACCCCCTCAAGAGTCAAGCAACCATGCACAAGACTGGTCAGTGCCACAGCTATATGACAGAGAGCAAGTTTCTCTTGCTTGTCAGGACTTGTTTTAATGGAACAAAGTGTTGTTGCACATGGTATAAGAAACATGACACTCAAGACCAGATATGCTAAACAGTTTGTGCCCCTTCTTAGGTTACAATCTATCATTCTACTCAGAATGCCTGTGAGAATCTTGTGCACAAACATAGAGTATATATGGTGAAAGGGGAAATGTAATTCCATGTTCCCTTCAGTGTAGTAAAGAAGGACAACAGTGTAGTAATGTAGGACAACTGTGGTCAGTTTTGCTTGTGATTAAGTCTGTGATTTTGGATTTCACTTCCCAAATCCAGATACAATTCTGCATTATGCATGTTGCTCATTACTGTAGGCAGACTGTGGCAACCGTGTTGCCTGAATCTATAAATGTTTTAACTGGTTGTTATTTTTTTTAAATAAATTTTTGTAGATTTTTTTTTGTTGCCAAAATGTGTAATAGTGTAAGTATCAAATGAACCATTTGCTTTAGTGCTTGTACAATGGGTTATTAGCATTATGCAGATCTGGCAACCCTGTTTATACCACATGACATAAAAGCATGCAGTTAAGAAAGGAATTCAACACAGTAAACAGGACTTTACCATTTTCCACATTTAGTAGACAGTCCCAGATGCAGTCTATGTGCTAAATTACACCCTTATTAAATTAAGTAATGAAAAATATGAAAGCAAACACATTTTGCTCTTTGCCCTTACTTATATATGACATAAAACAGGACCATGTATTTGATAACCTCTCTTTTACTGTTGTGTGTTTTTATATTTATTTATTTATTTTTGCTAGCGATGACAGTCTAGGCTACCACTACCCCTTCACCCTGCGTGTTGTGCAAGGAGATGGGAACTCTTGTGCCTGGTGTCCATGGTACAAGTAAGAGTGAATCCTATAAGCTTCACCACATACTTAGTGGTTGGATTTTGCCATCATATATGAAAGATTAAGTCACTGTGTCTTTTCCTCAGGTTCTGCAGAGGGTGTGTCATAGAGTGCAATGATGACAGGGCTATAGTAGGTAATGCTTGCATAGCTGTTGATTGGGACCCAACTGCATTGCATCTCCGCTATCAGACATCCCAAGAGAGGGTAAGCTATGAATAACAATTCAGAACAGGCCCACTGAGATTTATAAAGTGGGATTTAAATGCCCCCAGAAAGCCATTCCCGTATGTTGATGTAGATCACTTATTTTAAATAAAGTATTGCTCGATAACCTGTAGCTGTTTTATCTATTTTGGTATTATTTAGCTGGTGGAGGAACATGTAAGTGTGGATCGGAGTCGGCGTGCTCAGGCTGAGCCGATCAGTCTGGACAGCTGCCTTGGAGCCTTCACCACGGAAGAGGAGCTGGGTGAAAATGAGCTTTATTACTGCTCCAAGTGCAAGACTCATCGAATAGCCACCAAGAAACTGGACATCTGGAGACTTCCGCCTATTCTGGTATTAACAGGCCACTTCTTTCAGAGCACCAGGCATTACAAGCTCATTGTTAATGCAATCAATATATTTTTAGTGCATTTCTCTTTGAATAGTAGCATGTGTTGTTTTCCCTGGTGCAGATTGTGCATTTGAAGCGTTTCCAGTTTGTCAACAATCGCTGGATCAAGTCTCAGAAGATTGTGCGGTTTCCCAGGGATAACTTTGACCCAAGAGCATTTTTGACCCCACGGGATGTAGACCAGAGGAGAGGTGGTTTGGCAGAGGAGTTGTCCGAACAGGAGCATGGGACAGTTTCTAGAGATTCACCCTCAACTCCCACATCACTCAACGTTAATAATGTTAAAGGTCAGCTTTCAGCCATTACAGTAAAGCGTTGTGGCTTTTATTCATATGAAATCAAATCCCGTGGGTTATACTGCTGGACTGGGAATGAAAGCAGTGAGAGTTGTTGTTTTTTTGTTTTTAAACTTCATAAGATGTGTTTTTATGACAAATGTGTAGGGGGAATTATTTTATTGTGAAAAACATTCTCTTTGCCAAAGTCACAGCAGCATTTAAAATGCTAGTATGAAAAACTCAAAAGCAAGTGTGCTTGTAATTAATAAAACTAATTATTTATATTTACGTAAGAAATGTCAATGTCTTCACTAATTTTCATGGTAATACAGAAATTTGAAAAAAAAAATTTAATTGATGGTGGAGATTCATTTGATTTGAATTGATTTATAGTATTCTGTGTGTGACCCACAGATTCTTTGAGCTCTGGAAGGTTGTTGTCGTCCTCCCTCAGTCGAGGCTGCAGCCCCATCAGCAGCCCTAAAAGTGACTTTATTAAGCAGGGGCAAAAGAGAGCACCCCAGCAGGACTCAGGTTTGCAGCTGTCTCTCAGCAGAGAGAGCCTGGACAGTGGAAGAGAAAGTCCAGTGGAACTGGAGCACAGTAAGCCTGAAAACCAGAATGAAAATGAAGCTACAGGTCTGGATTCTGCACTCGGGGATGAGCCACTCAGAGACTGTGACAATGCTACGTCAGTTTCAGAACTGGAAAGCAATGGTTGCACTGAGGACAGCATAGACCTGGAGGCCTCACAAGATCAGAGAGACAAGATCTGTCTGGAGCCTATCTATGACCTGTACGCAATATCAGTGAGTGTCTCTACATTGACACCGGTCCTGCATCCATACTTACTTCTCAGTATAATTTCAGCACTTTAGAAAGTGCACTTCAACATGTTACTAGTGGGCGTGTGTGTAATAGGAAGTGTAATAGCGAGTTTAATGGGCTGCAAACTAAATGGCATACCAAAAAAGACTGCTTCCAATTCCATGGTCTTTTCTAATGTTTCTTTCTACATTGTAAAACAATGCTGGAGGCACCAAAAATATGCAGTTATCTTCTCTGAGCGGTTGATATTGAGATATGTCTGCTACTTATGCTCTGTAAAGCTTTCCTAATGGTTCTTATCTAAAGTGCTGTTAATTGGTGATTTTTGGGGCTGGTAACTCTAAATGAACTTCTCCTCTGCAGCAAAGGTAAGTTTTAGTCTTGCTTTCCTGGGATGGTCTTCATGAGAGCCAGTTTCATCATGGTGCTTGATGGGTTTTGCAAATGCACCAGACTGTTCAACAATACTGTTATATAATTACCTAGTGTCATATGTGTTATTTCAAAGTTTTGACAAAATCCAGTATTGTCCTAGAATGTAGAAGTGTTGTCCAAACGTTTGACTTGTATTACACGGGTTGACAAATCAGTGACATGAGATCTATTCTATATATTTTTTTTTCCTAAATGGGCCAGCAGACTAGTATATCCAACCAGAAAAGAAACCTTACTTCTCATTGACATTTGCAAAACAAAATTAGGTCTAATGCGATTCATGATGATACAACACACCTTTAATACTGAAACTATACTGCATGCTTCTGAATCTCATTTGCTGAGGTTTGACTTGGCTGAAGTTTTTTTTTTTTTTTTTAGATTACCTTGACCTTTCTAAAATCCTGATACATGAACACTTCTGGGGGGGGGGACTGAGTAACGTAACATGAAGTACAAAGAATTCTATAACTCTCTTGCTTACTTCTGTACTTTGGTTTAATATATCAAGAGGAAAAACGCTTGTAGGTGTGATGCACGAGCAACAGGTCTCAAAGCCAAGATTTCAGTGTGCAAACATGATAATACACTCGTTTGTTCCCATGGTGTGTATTATTGTACTACTTACCTAATTCGTTCATTATTTCCTTATACTATCTAGTCAAATTGGAGCATTCACTGCCCATTGCCTGGAGCTCATGAATGTAGGATTTGTCCAGTGTATGAGAGTTATAATTTGACTCAAATGAACTCGGATTTATTTGCGGACTGCTGATAGATTCCTGACTGATGAATTCATGTGTTTGCAGTGTCACTCAGGGATACTTGGAGGAGGTCATTATGTCACGTATGCCAAAAACCCCAATGATAAATGGTACTGTTACAACGACAGCAGCTGCAAGGTAAGCATTCTCACAAGTCTCAGAATGTATAAGCATCTCGTTATATATTGGCCTCATTGTGAATCTGTTCCACAGGAGGTGAATCCAGAGGAGATCGACACTGATTCGGCGTACATCCTTTTTTACGAGCAACAGGGAGTGGATTACTCTCTGTTTATGCCAAAGACAGACGGGAAAAAGATGGCTGACACTAGCAGCATGGACGAGGATTTTGAAACGGACTACAAGAAGTACTGTGTTCTTCAGTGATGCCTGCGCTCTCATCCGTATTTGAGAAACACTCACAATGATCCACTCTCTCAGATTGAGAACGTTTTTTTTTTTTTCCTTTTTTCCTTCCTTTAACTTTTAGCCAAACTGTGGTACTGTAGTACAAGTTCTTTTTGGCTTGCACTGTCTGACAAAATCAAGAAAATGTCTCCTCTTGGCATATTGTCCCGCTTACTGTTTTTAAATTTGTGTCAAATTGTGAATTTTATTTTTTTTATTTTTTTGAACAGAATTGTTTAGTAAGTGCCGGTCACATACTGTATGAAACATGCGTGACAAGGATATAACGTCATTCACATCAGTGTGCAGTTGGTACTAGTCTATTTATTGTTAAAATTTTAACAGCATCATGGTATTGTTTAATTATGATTTATGTTTTTAAAGAAAAATCTTTAGTGTCGTCCTGTTCTTTTTATTTTATGTAATTTTGTTCATTGTCAATTTCTTTTGAAGAACGATTTGATGGTTCTAGAAATCGTATCTTGTTTTAAGTTGATAATAATATATGCACTTTTTTTATATGTTTTAAGTTGCTGTCTTTGTTAAATTCTGCGATGTTGCACATATTGAATGTCATTCCATGCTTGTTTACAATGTGTCGTTGTAGCATATGATAAAACCATTATGATTTTCTGTGACTCAAACTGTTTTCTCTGTGCCAACCCGATTCGGTCATCATCGTTCATGTAGTACAGTGTGCCGTTGTGTTGTCAATGTTGTCTTTGCTCAGGATAACAGACTTGTAAATTGTGTTAGCATGCCACAGAGGAAGCGTCTGAGCACTTTATTTATTTGTAGCTTACAAAAAAAAAAAAGGAAAACTTGGACACTTCCACTTGTCAACTGTTTATTGCTAAATATGAAGCATTTTACATTGTGGACCTCTGTGCTCTAATACTCTTTCTGCAGAGAAATCTGAGATCGGTGAGTTAAACAAGTACAGATATTAGTATTGTTTTGTTTTTATTACATTGTGCCACTATTTGACATATTTAACATAAAGAAGTTGGATTAGAAAAGCTTGTTGAAATAGTATTAAATATAACCCAAATGTTGAACCCTAGACCAGTTAATCTTTGTTCTGTGTCTTTAACTGTCTTGTGTGTTATGTTGAGTGCTAAACTGCACGTGGGTAGTAACTGGTAAGCTTGAGCAATCACATTATGGTTCTTCTTAAGTTCTATTAATTATTATTTTTTTTATCTTTATTCCATTATTTTATTAAATATTGTGCGTTGCTTCTTCTCCTAGTGCTTTTGACGTATTAGCACTGCTGTAACTCTGGTAGGGGCGCCCCATCCCCCCCCCCGCCCCCGTTCTTTATTAAACGAATGGTTGAGCATTTTCCCGTTTTAATGTTGCTGTAACTCTGATAGGGGTCTTCAGATCCTCTGTCGTGCTGGTGTACAAATGGTGGCAATGGCCCTTATCATTTTATTGTCATTTTTCATTCTTCTTTTTTTTCCGCATTGAAACGAATGGTCGGGCATTTTTTCAGTTTTGATGTTCCTTGCTCTGCCAGCTTTAATGTTGAGCGATCAAGCTTCTCATTTTCTTACCAGAAATGCATCCCAAGTCTATGAATATTCTTTCTATTCTTGACTTTTTCCTTTTAGTTACACTAAACTATTTATTGTAATACATATTGTGTTCAAAATCTAATAATTTGCACTGGCTCCGTATAAACAATGTTTATATAGCTTTTTGTTTCTAATACTGTATGTGTACCGGAATATGAATTATTAAACATTTAGTATGAACTAAAGCATTGTTCATAAATAAAGGGGATGTAAGGATTTCCACACAACCTGTATGACTGTATACAGATGGCTGAGCCTGGGCCAGTTACATCGGCAGTAGGCAAAAGTACATTGTGATGTGATGTCCGAAGAAACTAACCATGGATGATCATTTGAATGTCTCTGCATGGAGAAGACCTATTCTACATGTGATAAAACTTACCTAATTCTGATCTGAACAATTCTATACTGCAAAAGCAACATCTTAGCATGTGAAAATAGCTTGTGTTTAATATACAGTCATCTTAAAATTTCCAATTATTAGATTATCAAATCTAGTTCTAGACATTTATACAAAATTTTTGCAGTTGAATTGTTTCATCTTACTGGGAAAACATATGACTAATGATTGTTTAAAGCTTAAACAGAAGAAATTGATAAACAAATTTGATTAATCTAACATTTGGTTTAGTTTTTAATTAGGAATCCAAGATACATTTAAATGTAGTTAAATCCTGTACAGTATATGTTGCTGAAGTCAATCCCTTGCTATACAAATGCACTTTTCTCAGTGTTTCGCTAGTGCTTGGATGCCATTAAGGTAGAACGTTTCTCAGTACTGCAGAACCCTAACTACCTACTTTACATCTAAAATGCCGACCTCCCAGGAACTCCTTTAATGAGCCTTCATGCCTTATCCCGTTTTTGCTGGACACTGCATAACCTCATAATGCGCACTGCACCACTTGCACATCGCTTCAAGCCACTTTCACTTTCAGGCCATTAAAGACATTTCTGGAAGGTCAGGGTTTCAGACGTGAAGGAAGCTTCGGGACCTTAAGAAAGAGTTTTTTTGCGCAGGGATGAGTGCATTAGTGTAGCAGAGAATTATATAGGAAAATAAAGGTATTTTTTCTCTCATAACTGTGTTCTGCTATTGTGCGCAGTTAAAAGTCCCAGTTTGACTTGAACACCTTTCAATTTTTTTGCTTGCCAAGAAGTAATTTTTATGATATTCAGATTAAATTACTGGCCCGTCTCCAGCTTTGAAGAAGGATAGTTGAAAGAGCAGTTGCGGTGTTGGACTGCTGACCAGTTTCCAACCCCAGTACCACCAAACTTAATCAACCCTCAGCTGGTCAGATGTAAAATGAGATAAAATTGTAAGTTGCTCTAGATAGGGGTGTCTGTCAAATTCATTAAATGTACTTCATACTCATATTATAAAATATTTTAATCTTACAGACCACAAAACTGGCCGTGCCTTTTTCATGGCTGTAATTGTCATTGACATTTATTAAATGTCATTATAAGCTTGGGTTATTTTTTTATTTTTGTATTATTAAAGAAGCCTTCCCACGCCACACATCTTTTCTGATTTCCTCGTGCACACTGTAGTCAGTGCTTGAATGTGGATCTAACATGTTTTGTTCAGTCCTTTTAGGTTTGATATTTGAAATGGTTAAGTATGTGCTTTGACAGGAAACAACAACCCAAGAGGGTCTTGAAGGTTTGATGGTTTGCACAGAGTTGAATGTTCCACACAGAGCACCTCAGCAGTCAGACATACATCACAAAAAGAAAGTAACACCCCTCCTTCAACCAAGAAAAAAATACCACCGTGAAACGGAACTAAGTAAAAATAAATGATGGCAGAGCATTGTAACAAGCTGGAGGTAACTTTCTCTGGTAGGTTGATTTTCCCTTTTTATCTATTTATATCTGCAGATTATTCAATTACCTTCATTCTCTTAGCTTTCTGTTAACAGTTTCTGCTGTGACTAATTCGGCATATGAAGACTACCTGATGCATTATGATGGTAAATTCTAAACCAAATAATAGCGTGAATGAACTAAACTGCTACTAAAGGTTATGTCCCTCTAGTAAGTTTAAAAATGACGCCCTTAAAATGATTAGATGTGAAAACATATTGCATCAACATTTACAAAGCACATTACCACAACTGATTTTTATGTCTTTCATTATTTACTTCATAATTTTCCTTAACAAAAAAAATCCATATTTTGCATGCCATTAAAATTCACAGTATTGATATTGATTAGAAATTGTTGTATTGATTTGAAATTGATTTGATATTGATTTGAAGACCGCTCAACCTGTATAAAAATCTGAAAGCAATTCAGGATAAAAAAAAAAACGAAATGTGTAAATGTATGTGTTCCAGTATGTAAAGCAATGTCTGCAACGTGTGAATGTGGTTGCACATTTGCAATTTTTCATGCAGAGTAAAAATAATTCTGAAAATACTGTAGACCTGTACAGTACATTAAGCTATTTTAAAATTTTAAGTCGTTGGTATGGATTTCTAGACAGGGTTATTATATAGTTTATTATTGCATTATTATTACTAATCATACTGCTAATTCTAATGCATTCCTGAAGAAGATACTGTTCATGCTAACATTCATAAGCATGTAACTCTGAAAATACCAGCTAGGTGAATTTTTTATTAACTTTGCAGTAAGTCCAAATGCAGAATACAAAGTAAGCTATGCCATTTAATGAACATTTTATGGCCAAATATTTATGGACACCTGACCATCAAAACCATATACAGTGCCGTAAAAATATTATTTATTATAATATTTATTATAATTTATTATAATATTTTTTAATTACAATTAAATGATTGAGATCATCAAGCTAATTTTAATATTACACCACGATTACTCGAGTGTATACAAAATGCAGTTTTTAAATGATGATTTTATTTAATAAGGGAAAAAAAGCTGTCTTAACCTTCCTGGCCGTGTGTGAAAAAGTAATTAAGAACACACCAGCACACCAGAAAGTCCACCTCTGCATTGCTCAAAACAATTCATTTATTAATTAATTAAGGTTTAGTAGTGGTCTAGCCAAAGTCCACATTTAAATTCGATTGAGATACCGGGACATTAAACAAGCCATTTATGCTCAAACAAAGGCTTAAAACAGTTCACCAAAGAAGAGAGGGACAAGGATTTCTCCACAGTGATGTGAAAGACTCATTGCCAAACTCTTGATTGCAGTTGTTGCCACCAAGGGTTGCACAACCAGTTAGGTTTAGGGAGCAATTACCAAAAACAGGGCCAGGCAGGTTTGGACAGATTTTTTCCAATAATAAATTAAAATAATCATTTAAAAACTGAGTTTTTACTCGGGTTATCTTTGTGTAATATAAATTGTTTTTGATGATCTGGATCTTCAAATCAAGTGTAACATATGCAAAAAAAAAAAAAAGGAGGGGGGTAAATACTTTTTCATGGCACTGTATCTCTTTGAACACCCTATTCCAGATTTAAATTCTTTTCGCTGCTTTAATAGCCTTTCCACTAGATATTAGAGCATGGATGTGAGGATTAGAGCATTAGTGAGATCAAACTTGTATGTTATTGGAGAAAGCCTTTAACTCAATCAACATTTCAGTTTATCCCCGAAGTGTTCAGAGCTCTGTGCTGGCAGGACACTTGAGTTCTTGCATCTCAAGACATTGTAGACCATTGTGTGATTGGGGAAAACTGACACATGGACATGGAAGATGGTAATGGTGTCCATATACTTTTGAAAATCCACAGATCTGCCTCAACACTAACACCACTGGCAGGTAAAATTGAATAACCTTGACTTTCAATTACAGTAAATACCAGGACACTGGCAACAGCATCATAAACACCCAAGGGTCTTCTGTGCATTTTTGGGAGAAAAGGCTAGCCTTTCTAGTCCTGTCTCTCACACAAGGGGAACCTACACAATACTGGGTACAATGCATTGCGTTTTAATGTTATGGCTTTTTAGTGTATGTATACAGTATGGTGAGTTGTCCACATACTTTTGGACATAGAGTGTGTCATATGTTATTATAGAAATCGTATAGTTTTCTTTATTGTTTCAGATGTATAGCCTTCCATCCAGTCAGAACACAAGCATGGCATCAAACTACTCAACAACAATAACACCTGCCAATGCAACAACAACAATTTACAGCACAAAGAAAGACTTTCACAGATGTGAAAATTCATCTGGTAAGACAGGATAAGAAGGCATTGCAGTATTGTGTCCATCCACTTAAATTTACGTATAGGACTGGGTGGTGACAGAGCCAAAAAATATTATTAACATGCATTGTAACTTCATTCTGTGCAGAATGTGATTTATTAAATCTTCATTGTCAGATGGAGAAGGCTTGCTGCTCGGTGTAATTGTAACTGTGTATACCTCAATATTTCTGATCATCATATTGGCTATAACATGGTTGAAAAAGTGAGTTTACTCTTGAGATATGACCAACACAGACTGGTATAATTAAAAATTCTTCGAATCTGAGATGCACACAGCTTAATAGCATTGAACTACTCTAGGTATCAGAACTTAAGGCGCAGAATTAGGACTCTGGAGAAAATGCAGCAGCAGACATCGACCCCTGCATTTGCTGAAACTGAACCTTTAGAGCAAAGATTTAGGCCTGAGCGAATGACTACAGTCCAGCTGGAAGAAAACACCTCTGAAATTAAGTCAGCTGTAAGATCTTTCTGCATATATGAATAAGACTATCTATGAAAAAGTGCTTTCTCTACAAGAAAGATGTAATGTCAGTAATCGAGGACTATATTCCACAGAGTTCCTCATTTAACAAAGCTGATATCACTATGCAACAGCTGATCAAAGCTGGAAGAGAAGGTATGCTGTATAAAGCTAAAATGACTCATGGAGCTATTAAAGGCCACACCATGTTCACTTGCAAGATCTACAAAAAGGGTAAGGTTTTAACCCTTTATAATGCTTCTTGGGTTTAAGTGAGACCTTGTGGTTTATTGCATTTTTGTTCTTTGTGTTTTAGCTGCTAGATACAAGCTGGTCAAAAGGGAGGTTTTGATCATGCAGAATTTAAACAAACACAAGAATCTGCTACAGCTTATAGACTGGGACATCACAGAAGGTACCATACAAGTTTTCTTCTCATCTTCTCAACTGTCATACCTGCAAAACCCTGAACATTCAAACTGCAATTCTGGTTGCATCAGTCATTTTACACATTTTTGGATCTATGACAGGTCTTAGGCAGTAGAAACAAATGGTTTTTTTTTTTCATAGCTTTTCTTAACTCATATCAGGATGGTCTAAAATTCAGGAATTACAGACAAAAGTGTATTCAAAAATAAATTAAAGAAAGTGTACAAAGTGACAGCTTCTGACTTCAAAGCACTTGTGTTTATGAATACAAGAACACTAAACATTTCTTAATATATCAGTAGTAAAAGATGCAAAGATGGTTTCCTCTTTTAGTGCTGTTGTTGTTCTGGGTTGATTCTGATACATTACTGATTTCAGATGATGGCAACAAAAAAAGCTGAGTAGTGTTAGTGAAGTCATCTTGGGTCTAAAATAAAGAAATATATAATAGTTATTATGATGATGATGATGATGATGGTTGTTGTTGTTAATAATAATAATAATAATAATAATAATAATAATAACAAGATATGCCTTTATTCATCCCAAATTGGGGATTTAAAAAAAATAATAATCATAATCATAATCATAATTTTTCCCTGATGTTTTGCATTCATCAATTTTTTACATGCACATTACATTTACAAGGAAATTACAGAGGAATTTTTCAAAATGGTACTTATTGTTTGACTAATGGCATAAAAAAGTTTTGATTTTATAAGTATGATTTTCTTCAATTAAATTATAAGAAAAAAACTTTTATCTTCACAATAAAAGAAATATTTCTATTCTAACAATATCAAATGACTAAATGTTTTTACTTTCATTAAGTATGAAAATGTATGCATATTTATTTAGACAAAACATATTTTGCATATAAATAAATAATTAATACATAGTTTTTCCAATGCAAAGTTCCCATGCTGAAGAATACCAACAACACCTCAGATAAAAATTAGATAGAAATTTTTAGACTATTTTTTTAGACTATTCAGATATTTTTGTAGACTATTCTGAAATTATTGTTTATTCCTGTTCAGTTCAATACAGATTCATGTACTTGCTCTTTCACAATATTTAAGTTTTCTGAAATAAATTGCAGAAATTTTGTTTGTCTGTGTGTCAAAGTGCCCTATATGTTAATTATGGAAGATGTAGAACTCGGCAGCTTACGCACCTTCCTAAGGGTGAATAAAGAAAGACTGTGTAAAGATGAAGAACTGCAGCACCTCTTCACTATTGCACTTTACCACATAGCAAAGGCCTTGGACCATCTGCACTCCAAAATGGTACTTGTACTTGAGCTCCATCTGCATTTTCTTTAGCCTACGTGATGTATTATAGTGTGATACACGGACTTGTTATGTGATCATCAGATTTTGCATTGCAACCTGTCACTGAGGAACATCATGGTGAACAGGTTTCCCCATGAAGTAAAAGTAGCCGAGCTCGGATTGGCCAGGGACATAACAAGGGGACAAAGGCACTCCAGAAACGGCAAGAAGAAGGACAGCGTAAGACTTTTTTTTAATCATGTTTCTCATGTTTAGGGCATGTTCTTTTTATATATGAAAAAAAGATTACATTAGATTAATTTGTAAATGCATGTTTGAAGTATAAAAAAAAGCATGTAAGGATGATGGAGATGCAATTTGTAGAGATGAAAAAAATCTCTGTATGTTTTTGTTCCAAATGTCACGAAATCTCAATATGTGTTTATTCATGAGGCAAGTCTTTTAAAATAGAATTTGGTAAAATAAATGGGGATAACTGTTAAAAATAAGCATTTTGTATATAATACTTACTCAATTAAACATAATATTCCTAGCACACCCGATAGAAATATTAATACACATATGCTTAAACCCATTTAAGGCATAAATGGTATTCCAGGATTAGAGCGGCATTAACTTGCCAGAGAACTCTTAAAAACCTTTAAACCAGCTAAGATTTGTTCTTAGTGTGCGCAAAATAGGGAAGTTAGTTCCTTTTTCCAGACTTGTAACACTAACTGTATTTACATTATTTCTTCAATCTAATCATTGTAATTAGAGATTCCAGCTGAACTGTTTAAATGCTGATCTAACTGAAGATGTGCGTTTACATGTTCAGAGCATTGAACTAGAATATATTTCTTTGTTATGTACAAAATGGTTCTGCCCACTGTAAAACATTTTCATCTGCCAGAAATATAACAGAAGAAGAAGATTTTTTTTTTCCAACTTTGAAGTTATGTTAGCCTTCTTTATTATAATTGGTTACAAGAACTCTGTCTAATCTATAATTGGTTAGATTTTTTTTTATTGCATATGAAATTCCGAGCCAGTCACTGTCCTTTTAGCCAAAGACCCAGTGGATAAAGGTCTGAGGTAAAGACTGGTGGGGGAGAACTGTTTGTGCAAAATATTCTTTCCAGGAAAAATGCATTCATAGAAAGAATATATTTAATCCCATTTAATGGAGTATCAAAGGTTTACACCACCCTTCTTATTCTGATTGAAAATGCATTCTTATTCTGCCAGACTGTTCTCACTGAGGGTTTTACATGAGGCAGTTTTATTCCAATTAGCCTTTTTTTCAATGATTACAGAAAGGTCCATGTAAATGCATATACTGCAAAAGTACTATTTAGGGAATTCTTTCACAGGAAGTATGCACTATACATTGTGTAATCGTGTGCAAAAGTGGGAGAAAGTGGGGGTAAGAATCAGAAAACATGCTTTACAGAACAAAACATAAGGCACATTAATAGGTGACTGTCACATTTCTGTCATCTTCCATACTTGACCATATTACCCAATGAGAAAAATCAAAGCCACTACCATATATACTTACAATCTCTAAACTACTAATTATAGACACCCATTTATAATGATGATTCTAAGCACTTGGTCTTTGCACTTTGATGTCTTTTGTTTGTCTATAACCAATTCCACCTATATTTCTATTTATTTCTATATAGCTGAAAACTATATCCAGCTATTCCTGTTATATTAGAAATTTGCATTTGCCTTCATCTATTTATCTACCTTGTGATTTAGAGTGAACCTCATGAATATGCATGTTCTCTGAAATTAGTGGTTCTGAGAATTTACATTTGAGATTCATTTAAAAAATAGATGATATCGCAATGTTCAATGAAAAGTAGAAATATTCAATGATAAATGTACTTAAGTCAAGGTAAAACAAAATTAAAAATTCTACTTTTAAATGTGTTTTTTCCCCCTCCCTCCCATCCTGTTCAGCACATCGGGTGATGGGTTCCATTGTTTCAGTATCAATGGTGGTTTTTACCAGGCCAGGGTGCTAGCTTGACACCTAACCCTCCTCCTTTGTTGTCTTTAGGCTTTGGGACCAGCAACATCAGAGTAATTTGTATGGGCATAGGGTTGTGACAATCTGGTGGCAGCTTGAACCTCTGACCCTCCAGTCAGCAACTCAGAGCCTCAACAGTCACTTTTAAATGTACTCAAGTATTAAATATTCTGGTGCATATGCATTAGTAATGCTACTTAGTTTGCCAATAAACTAATTTGAAGTAAAATATCCTATAAATAACCAATATTTACCAATTAGCTAGAATTTGATATACTGCCTATACAGGACTACATTAGCTACTGGAGTTTGAGATTCTACAAGTCCTAAGCAAAGAAGTTAACCTAACATAACATAAAAAACAACCAGTTAATATTAACATATTAGCAAAACTTACCTCAACTTGCTTTATTAAATGATACAAATTTTTTACTTTTAAGGACGCGAATTTTTTACATGAGTTCTTTAGTTTACCTCAGCATATTGAGTTCCACACTGCAGTGCAGTGCCTTATCCATATTCAGGCTCTTGTGTTTCCATACAGAAGCGAGTTCCCTTCAGATGGTACCCTCCAGAATATTTCAAAAATGACTTGTATGGATTTAAAGGAGATGTCTGGGCTTTTGGAATCGTAATCTGGGAAATACAAACGTTTGGTAAGTAGAACGAATAGAGATCTAAAATACTTATATGACGTTTATATAAAAGCCTAGATCAGCATGCAGATATTTTAACCCTGTATTAATATATTTTAGGCTCTGTACCATACCCTGACTTGAAAACACCAGAGGAGGTGGTGAGTTATGTATGTGCTGGCCAGAGGTCCCAAGAGCCTGAAAAGTGCAGGCCAGAAGTGTGAGTAGCTGTGGTTAAACTTTATGACTCATTTCAGATAAGAATAATCTGGAATAGAAGGTGAAACCAAAAACCCTTATTTTTACCATCAGTTGTGGGTGGATTATATTGTTTCCATGACGGTTATTGTCAACCTCAACCCTCAGACCCTCATTTTAATTAGTATGCTTGCAACAATCTCAGACAGGGGAAAAATGTCAGTTGTAGGGTTTCTCAAGAAACAGAAAACTCTTTTAAATAAACAAAAACTAATATTATTGGTGTGGCTTTATAGTATAAGATTTTAGAAAAGTCAGTCCACCAACAGGCATGCTTTTGGAGGTGGGAAGAAACCGAAGAACATGTTAACTCATTAGGACATGACAAGAATGTGCAACAGATATTCTTATTATATTCCCTGTTGCAGAAGCACACTTAGCAATGTGGGCAGGTAGAACAAGTCCAGAAGGTAAATGCACTTGTTTAGAGCAGCCTCTTCAGAAATAAAAAGCCTACTCTGGTGCTATTTAAGGAAAGTATGTCCAGTCTGATTTATCACTGCTGTGTACATCAGGGAACTCTAGCAGTTCATCGAACCACATCACACCACCTCGTTGTTCATTGTGTACTTGTGAATGCATGCCTCGTTCCGCTTTACAGATTTGTAACTAATGCAGTCAATAAAGTTTTTTTTCATGAACTCTATTGGTAAAGTCAAAGGATGAAACAAACTTTTACCAAATCTTTTCTTATCCAACTGGGGTGCACTGGACCAGCTGATCTATCTTCAGTTTTGGGCCTTTCCTGAATTTTTTGTAGTCAAGAAACCAGCACAATTACATTAAAAAATTACGTATTTATTAACATTGACTAGAAAATTTAAAGCCTTCTATTATATGTTTTGTATTAATTTATCTTACACTAAATGTTCACTTTAACAGGAACACCTATACTGTACAGTATGTCTGTTTATTTATTCAGCTATCTATATTATCTCAGTTATATCAGTATTTTTATACAGTATATATAATTGTGGATCTCCTTGGATTTTTACACAAAACAGTTTTTAAAGTTTACAAAGAATGATGTGAAACACAAAAAACATCTTGTGATTTCGTATTGCTAAGATCTACAGTACATGCTGAAACACATTGCCAATGAGAGACGTCAGAGCAGAATTATTATATATACATAGGTCTATAGCAACTCAAATAAAATGAACAGTATGTGTATTTATCAATCTTGCATCAGTAAAACAATATACAGTACTGTGCAAAAGTCTAAAAGGCACCATATTATCTTTACAAAAAGATTTGCTTATATACTGTATGATGTACAAAATCATTGACTGTTTGCAAATTTAACTTTAGTTTTCAGAAGGAAAAAAAGGGTTTTGCATGAAAATAAAAAGGAACAAGTGTGACAAAGTTGCCAGAAGGACTCATATTCTCCAGCACCCTCAGTAAAACCTAACAGTTGTTACAGTACTGTACCATTTATACATAATAAAAACATCTATAAAGAGCTCTAAACAGTAATTGAATAAACACAGTCAATATTTGGTATCAAAACTCTTTGCTTGAAAATAATCACTAGCATTAGATACAGAATTATAAATACAGATTTATAAATAAAACTGAAAATAAAAAGGAGCTGGGTGATTTTACTGAGCATGCTGGAGAATATTCTTCTGGTAAATTTTGTCACACTCGCTCCTTTTTATTTTCATGCAAAACCCAAGAGCCTACATTAGGTTTTTTGTTTTCATCTGCAAACTGGTCTGTTAAGTAATATGCTGCTTTCTTTACAGACATGCAAATATTCTTCTGTAATATTATTTATTTATTCATTTTTTATTCAGTGTATATATTGAATGGATTTGTACTTGCAGACACGATAACCATATATAACATTATTTTTGTACAAAAGATACGAATGGTGCCTAAGATTTTGCACAGTAC
>JAOVVA010000009.1:3772228-3825460 GCA_028565275.1 Leiocassis micropogon | reverse complement strand
TAGTAAAGATTTCTTGATTTAATTAAAGTTTAAATTATTAAAATGATGTCTTCGATAATCATGATAATGATCTTTTTTCAAGCTCCCATTTTAAAAAAAAATTATTTATTTTTTTTGATTGACTGCTGACTGCACGCTCCAGTACATGCGATAAAAGGATGACGGCAGACAGCATTAGACTGTCCACAATAAAAGGCCACTCTGAAATGTGCAGATCTTTTAGTTTAGCTCATGAAAAATGGGAGCAAAAATAAAATTTTATATTAGCTCATGAAAAATGGGAGCAAAAATAAAAGTGTTGCATTTATATTTTTGTTCAGTGTGTGTATATATATATACACACCCAAACGTGTGTGTGTGTATATAAGTATAAGAATATGTTTGTTCTTTTAGATTACATGGACTGGTGTTCCTCGTCAAAACAGATTCAATGATGACTTGTGGAAGGTGGGTGTAGTGATCGTTATTTTATCTTGGTGCGGTTTTCTTGTCTGTTTATCTACTGCATATTTATCCACTGTTTAATAGTAAACTTTGAAGCATGAGATGTTTTGCTGCTGTTTATGTTGCAGGAGGAGGATGTAACCTCTGATCAGAGTCTGAAGGAATTTGAAGGGGCTACTCTGCGCTATGCCTCCATCAATCTCGGGTACTAGTTCTTCTTCTTCTTTTTTTTCCCAAGCACTTGGAGATATGTTACCATACCTGTGGTGCCATAAATAAATAGTAGTAATGTATTCTCGCTCTTAAAACATTAAAACAAATGTTTTCTTTTTTTTTTTCCCTAGTTGTACTCAGTCAGAGGGAGAAGAGAAACCAAGTTCATACAGTACTGATGGGGAGGCTAAGGTATGGGATTTAGTCTGATCTGCGCTGCTCTGCTACTTTTTTGTTGAAATAGTAAAAATTTTTGTTAAAAACTTCAAGGAAGCGACTTGATAAAGTAGATTTAAAAAATCAACAATAATAATAATGGTAAGAACAATGGTAAGAACTTTTTTCCCTTAAGCAAACCATTTACGTCGATCTAAACAGCTTGCAAGTTATTATGAAAATCTTAATTTAGTTTGAGATTATTTTGTTGTGTATGCAGTGTTGCTACAATTGATAATCCCTTCTTTGTTGTGTGTCTTTTGTAGTGTTTTGCTGTGCGATCTCTGGGCTGGGTCGAGATATCGGAGGAAGAGATGGCACCTGGAAAAAGCAGCATCGCTGTCAATAACTGCATCAGGCAGCTCTCATACCACAAACACAACCTGCACGACACAGCCGGCATCTGGGGAGAGGTGCGTGTGTACAAGTGTTCACTCACGTGTGTGTTTGTGTATGTCGTGAGGAAAACTTGAGTTAAGTAAACGAATGAAACTTGGTGCTATATTCTCTAGGGTAAGGACATGCTCCTGGTGCTGGAGAACGAGATGCTAAATCTGATCGATCCTCTGGGACAGACGCTTCTCCATTCACAGCCTATCGTCAGCATCCGTGTGTGGGGCGTCGGCAGGGACAACGGCAGGTGAGTACAATAACCAAGACTAGCAAGAGTGAAATGGGGTGACCAAAACATAGATATTTAACCTATAGATAGATCATTTAATTATGACTATTTAAGCAAAGCTAAAAAGTTTATTATACAGCTATTTAACAGTCAAACATTAATATTAATAGACAATATTTTGCTATAGTGGTGCTACTATATTTCTTTTTTTTCAGTGCACAACCTATTCGTTTATTTTATGTATTAGCTTTTACCATAACCTATTTTAAATACAACTAAACTATTAATTACTATTAAATTTTAGTAAATAATTATGACCTAAAACTACATATGGTTAAATACTCAATTCAGTTCTGTTAAAGGAGCAGTAATTATCCAGCAAGGCATTTTCTAATGAAAACTATTCAAGTTAAAGTGGTTTTTGCTCACACTCTGAGCTAATGCAAAAAAAATATGTTTATTTCATGGAAATTTTGTGAGTTTATGAAATGCATAATGCATCAGAAAATGTATGGTAACCTTGTATGCCCATGTTTGATTGTTTTATTAATTTTTTCTTTTACATACAGTATATCTGCTTGTGGATTGTATAAATATTTAACCACTGAAAAGTTGTAAGAGTTTGTGGCTTATTCTCATAACTCCATTTGATCCTTTTGGCCTTAAAAAAATTATATATATATAATATTTCCTGGAAAATAATTGTTTTGGTTGTACAAGCTTTCTACCCTACAGTGATGGTATGAAATTACATGTAGCACATTTAACACATTCTTAAGTGAAGCTTATGTTGGTCTTCACCTTCTCTTGCACAGTACTTTTTCTCCAGTTTAGATTCTATTTCTCTTTTCAGTGGTGCTGCAAAAAAAAGATGCATTTAATAGATCTAATAGTTAATGATAGCATGATTTATTTGATTTAAGTTCAAGTTGACTTGCTAGTTTAAGCTGGACTTTTGTTGTGCCTCCCTCATTTGTTTGCTGTTCAAACTTGTTTCGGTTTCTCTCTATGCTGCTGCATTCTGGGACTCAGGGAGAGGTAGTGTATTGCTGTTATTGTGCCTTTTTTTTCCATACTTGTGGTTGTCATGGCTGCAGCTGATTTTTCACTCCACCAGCCTCATTTTCATGACCTGCTTACTGTTGTGTGGGATTTTTCACTCACAGTGTAACGTGCTGTTGATTAATCAAAATAAATGTTTCATTTGTATTACATTTCTCTCTGTAGTCTGATATAGTGTGCATTATATTTCACTGATTTATTATACTTAGAAATAGTAATAGTATGACATTGTAGTGCCCTTCATTTCACTCGCTCATTATTTAAATCTTAAATCCATCCATCTCCGCAATCCTCTCGACCGAAATGAACGTTTATTTTTGTGCATGTGAGTTATGACAGTTTTGACTGTTTCACCACAGGGACTTTGCCTACGTGGCTCGTGACAAGCTAACTCATGTTCTGAAGTGTCACGTGTTCCGGTGCGACACTCCTGCCAAGAACATTGCCACCAGCATGCATGACATCTGTTCTAAGGTTGGCATTTCTCTGCTATGGAATTAAAGTAGTGCTGTGTTTTGTAGTAGATTTCATGGAAAAAAAAAGATCCAGTGATCTGTGTTGTTAAAAAACAAAACAAAAAAAAAACCAGTAAAAATAATGACAAGTACATAGTATTTGTTTAAAGGAGCATTTTATCATTTGATCAAAATAATTTTTCTTTTCTTTTTTTTTTTTAACACTGAGCTTATAAGGTCTAGTAGGATAGTTAGACATTTTTTAGATAAATGAATCTATATGTAAAAACAAATATCTTTATATATAATAAATAAAGCAACTAACTCTGGTAACAGGGAACTGCTTGTTTGTTGTATAATTATTAAAGGTTGTATCTACTCTTTGCATACGTTTCAGATTATGGCACAGAGGAAGTCCTCAAAATCAAGTCTAAACAGACTCAACACTGATTCTTCCAAGCTACTGGACATCCCAGTTCAGGGTATGTAGCATCACTGCAAAATTATAAAGAATATTCAGGCAGTTTTAGTAAACGTTAACATCAAATATCATGATGGGGGAGTGGGTGGACATGATCTCTGATCAATCATTGGTTGTAAGTGCCAGAAGGCCTGTAACTAGACAGCTGAAGATAACAAAAGAGACCAGGTGATGTTATTCCAATCTTCAACTACTCAGTTTTGGTGTGTCTGTACCCATCATAGCCACAATAGCCACAATTGCTAAGAGTTAATTTTTGAGTTACTAGTCAACTCTAGAGACTAGAGTCTCATTAGATCAGCAGTTTCTGAAATGTTCAGACCAGCCTTTCTTTCTCATTGTGATGTTTAAAATGAACATTTACTGAAACTCTTGAGCTATACCTGCATGTCTTTGTGCCTTACCCTGCTGTAACATCACAGACTGTATAATTTCAAGGACTCCATTATTTCTACATTTCAACTCTACATTTCTAACTTCCCAGAGTTCCCAGCACCAAAGAATGAGCTGGTCCAGCGTTTCCAAGTGCGCTACCTTGGCAATGTAGTGGTGGCAAAGCCAGTAGGTAAGGAACAATTTTCTCATTTAGAAGCTTCAGAGCTGTTACTGTGTAAATCTGAAAGCTGCTCTTGTAAGGGCCGTATGTTTTACCGGTGTTTTCCTGTTCTGCTCAGGAATGCAGATTTAGGAAAATGATTTAGGGAGGGAGAGGTATTTCCATACTCAATTGCAGAGTAGCCTCAAAGTTTTTACAAAAACAGCATCAAACTTATGTACTAGAAGGCCTCTGTCTAATATAAATTTGTTTTGCTTCTTAAAGACACCAAATTAAAACATGGCGGTAATGTGAGACTCAGGGGGCTTTATGAAGATAGCTAAAATATATATAATGCACAGATTTAATTTTTACGTTTATTATAATTTAGATTTTACTCATCTGGTTAGGTGGAATGTTACCTTACAGTGGAAATTCATGTATTGTGCTTCCAGAATTCTAGAATGTGAACACCCATAATCCCATGTCCGTCATAAAACATCATGAGATGATGTGTTTTCAATTTGTTACCGTATATGTAACTACATATGTTTAAGGCTGGAATTCAAATAAGGTTACAGGGCTGAAGTTAAGCACCCCGATCCAAATAAAAGGAACTAAATGTAGACCATAGGTACTAATGCATGCACACATGAAGTGGACACACGTTCAACAGTGTGATTTAAGTTTGATTATTGTCTTGCATTATATAATAATAATTGTAAATAATAATATTCTCCACTTAGGCATGGATATTATTAATTCTGCCTTGGAGACTGCACTTGCCTCTGGAGAAAAATCAGATTGGAGTCCCGTGACTGTGAACGTGGCCTCTGCTACTCTCACTATTCTTGTTTCAGACGTGAGTATAATTACACGCATATGCACGATATATTAGTTATTTTCTCGATCAAGTCTGTTGTGTGTGTGTGTGGGGGGAAACATATATGTTGCAATGGTTTGAAATAGCAAACCACAAATTGTGGTTTGTCTTGTGTGTGCATGTAGACTGAGGAGGTTCTGTCGGAGTGCCGCGTACGCTTCCTGTCATTCATGGGCGTGGGGAAAGATGTACACACCTTTGCCTTCATCATGGCTGAAGGCCCTGGAGATTTCATCTGTCACATGTTCTGGTGTGACCCCAACGCTGCCAGTCTGAGCGAGGCCGTGCAGGCTGCATGCATGGTAAGTAAAAAGAATCTTCGGGTGATTTTAAAGTAAGATCAACAACTATTATATTCTGGAACAACATAGATCTTGTTTTTAAATTATGACCGATGCCTATTAGACAGGCTGTTAAAAACAAAATAATTACAAAAGTTAACAGGTAAATGGACTATGACAACTGTTTGACTGTGACTACCGGCTATTTAAATATCACCTGCTTAATTCGAAGCAAATGGTGTAGAACATTTCTTTTATGTATCTGCATTTATGAGTATGTTGGTATGTCATTGTTCATTAAGAAAATGAATCTGGAATGATTGACAGTTGTGTGCCCGTATTTATTCACCACCTGGAAACACCCCCTTTTCATTTCACATCAATATAAGGCCACTTTCTTCCCTGTTCTTTCCTGGCGAACATGAAATATGTTTGTACGGTATGTATGACCTACTGATATTAGGCAACCCTGTTAACTATATGTATTGGAGATGCCTCTAAACACCTTTGGTTAAAAATGAAAAACATTCACAAGAAGTTCATTCTAAGGATGTTCAGTAAATCATGCTTATTTTATTTTGCTTTGCAAATGTCCAAGTGCAACATTTGTGCTGTTAATCAATGTGAATGTTTTGAGGCTGCACTATATTTTATGTACAAAAAATGAAAGTATTTGTCATTTTATATCTCTGTGTGTGTGTGTGGGTGGTTCCAGCTAAGGTATCAGAAGTGTCTGGATGCCAGGCCCCCCAGCAGTATCTCGTGTCTGCCTGGCCCTCCTGCTGACTCAGTTGCTCGCAGGGTGGGCTCCAGTGTCAAAAAGGGTGTGCAAAGCCTGCTGGGAACATTCAAGAAAGCTGGAGCCCAGACACCGTGAGAAAATGAATCCTCACCACAGTGGCTGTCATTCTCCACCTCACCGTTCACTCCAGTTTGTCCCCCACCTTTCAGCTGTACATCTCAATCAAGCATGAAACACACGTTTCATTTCTCCTGGCCTCTTCTGATGAGCTCAGGCTTCCCTTCATTTCTGTGTCATGAGTCGTATGAATGTCCGATCAGGACATGATTTCAAAACAAATGAAATATAGTGCAGATATAATTTTTTCATCAACACTACATAATGTTAACACTATTTGACACTTTGGTCTAGATAGATAGTATTGCATCTCATCACTGATTGACAAGCAATGATTTTTTTGTTTTTGTTTTTTTTTGCAGTTTGAACGTGTGATCGAGCATATGCAATGTCTCTCATTATAAATCGGACCAAAATTATCACATTGTAGACGAAGTACTTAAAAAGGCATAACTACATGCCGAATCCAATACTAGCACCGAGGAACATAACTACAGTTAATTTAATGTGCTGTATGTACTGTAACACTGCTGTTGCCACAGGTTTTTAAATATTGAAAACGTATGTTTAAATACAATGGATGGATCTTTTAAAGTTGTGTGCATATTTTCCGTTAACAGAACACACTGTGCGTGTGTAGTTGGGATGCTTTCACACTACCTTTTTTACACTGCCTTTATTTTTATTTTTTTAAACTCAATCCTAGTTAAAGTTAACTATAAAGCATTCTGTTTTTAAAAATTGGTCACTGCCATCGTTTTTGGTCACCAAAAGGGGCAATTATAACTTGGTGCCAAGAAACCACTCAATAGATCAGATTCCAAATTAAGAGCAACAAATGTGGTGAAAACTTTAGTGGAAAAATTTGTCTAGTTAATGAACCATCATATGGAGATTTACATTTACAATATAATTTGATAACTTCTTTTTTTCCCCGCATTTTTCTTTTTCATGAAATCACAGTAAACAACCTCCTCAGTCAATTCAATCCATGTCAACCCCTTCAAAAAAAGTGTAAAAGCACCTTTAGTGTGTAGATTTAGCATAATCACATACTGTAAGCCCTAGACCATAAATCTCTGCTGTACAGTATATAACACAACTGACCACATGTTGATGTGACCTTATCAATGCATTATGAGTTAATTATTTACACATTGTTTTTTTTTTCTGACTGAAATTTATTTAAACAGATTATTTATATACTCTAAAATAGCGTTACTGTATCATAGTCTTCCACAAGGAACCGGCTCAGCACAGAGCCCTTAGATATTTCACTAGCTTAAACGGGCATTAGTGTCGGAATTTATTTTTGGTTTTGGTAGGATTTTTAAAAGGATTTTAAGTTATGTTAATAGAATATTATGTTTAATTTCCCTGCTGGATGGGAATTCTGTTTCTAGACATGTGAGGTCTCACCACTATGTGGTATTTTTCTTTTTTTTTCTTTTTTAAGAAAGTGACTACGTCATGTTTCTGATTGTGTACAAGTTCACTGGGTTAGAGAGGTCTGATCTGGAGTAAAAATGATCAATAAAAAATGCTTTAATCATGCAGCATAGGTGTAGACATAGTGATGTACAGGTAGAGGGCGCCCTCTGCTTTCCGTTGGTCTTGTACAATATTGCCAGGCTCATTTCTCAAATGGTTTCTTTGTGATTTGTGTGTATTTTAGAACAAACTAAAAAAATCTGAAACTTCTCACATACACTTGAAAGAACAACTTGACAAATTTGTGTGTACAGGTTATAAATTGACATTTTTCTTTTCTCATGCACCTTGTAATATAATTCACTATAACTTGCCTCGCTGTTTGGTTATAAAACCAGTAAAAGCCATTAACAAACATCAAACCTGACCGTTACTCACTGAATGTTAGTGTATATAAACTAATATAGGAATAGTAGCAGAATGCACCCATATGCAGTAGCACATTTCTCTGAATGCTAACAGGTTGTGTAAACTCTACTTCACCCACAGATGCTCATTTTTTATGTACTGATCAGTTGGCTTGTGAATAAGCCTTCGCTTTTAGCTCAGCTGCTAAAGAATGAATGTTGTACAGTGTGAAAGGTAATGGATTTCTCTGTCATGTATTTTTTTTTCAATCCCATGTCACAGTAGCTTGCACTGCAGTCGCTTTACTAAACAAAAATGTGTATGTGGTTGTGTCTCAGCATTTCGTGTATAAACTGTAAGGGACTGTAGATCTAGATCAGTTCATGTCATGGGTTACAACATGGAATAAAATCTGTGTATTGTCCCTTAATCAAGGAATGTAAATGTTAGTTGTTTAACTAAACCATTTTAGGAAAATCTGCTTTTTTTTTTTCAACTGAAGAATGATGTGCCAAAGTGCACAACGCCATCATAACCAGCCAGTCAACTTCATATTTCTGTTTTTTGCATAATAAAGCCATTTGTGTGCGAGTTATCTGGATAGGTGTGCGCTACAGTAGTGCATTTTCTCACATGTAATATGCAAATATTATTTAAGTGTTTAGTGTTTCTAGAGCGCATTTACTTTTCAATTGAGCAAGGAAGACCATTTTTTTATTTCGTTATTGCTTGTTTTGAATTGCTTTCTTATAATGTAAATTAGGTGTCATGTACTGTATATACATATAAATTAATATGATGCGTCACTTGACAAAATAAAAGTTACTGTCTGTCTCCTCACTGTGGATTGTGTTAAAATTTATTTTAAAATACAGGTATAAAATAATGCTCAAAACTATTTTTTGAAGCATATTAACCAGGTATACATTCATTTGTGATATTTTGGCATTATACTTTGGTCTTTTCCCAATCTTTACCAGTTCAGTCTGTGCCCATCATTGTGGAATCTGATGTGGTCTTCTGTTGTTGTAGGCCATCGAGCCAAAGGTCTCCTTCGAAATAATTCAACAATGTGTTTTCACCTGCAGATCTTCCACTTACCTAATTGATTGTCTTTAACAGCTCAGTAAAACCTAAAGGGTTTGTAAAGGCCCAGAAGATAATTGGTTTCTGAAACTAATGATCTCAAACCAGCCCATCTGAGAACAAAAATCACAACAACTTTCAGACGTAGAGATCATATTTGCTCACATCCTGAAATTTTAATATGCACAAATGCCTGATTAGATAATTGGATGAATGAGCAGGTGTTCTTCATATCTTACTAAGTATAGTGATAACCTTTTGTCAGGGTCTAAATGGTTGAGTTCCTTAAATTAGCCAATGACAAGTGCATTAATGATATCCATGTCTTAGAAAGTTGAAGGACAAAAACCAACCTTAGGTTATGCACTTGATCAGGGAATATAACAAGGCACGTAGCAAATTATCTGCCATGGCACCTTCACACAGTTTATCCATGATACCCAACCATTTTTGATGTAAGTAACCTGATTTATTTTTTGTTGTGCCCTAACAGCCATTTACTCTATTAAATGCAACAAAGGGTATTTTACAGCCATGTCCTGGATATTGCATCTGTGTTTTAAGGGGGAGAATGACAGTACAGTACATTCTCATCTATCTAGAATCAACTAGTTGTACCTAAAACTCTAATAAGCTTTAACTAAAACAGTGCATGCACTAGATCACACTGACATAACCACTCACTCTCACTCATCGTCTATACCGCTTTATCCTGTATTCAGGGTCGTGGGGACCTGGAGCCTATCCCAGGAGGCTTAGGGCACGAGGCGGGGTACACCCTAGACAGGGTGCCGATCCATCGCAGGGCACATACACACACTCACACCCATTCACACACTACGGTCAATTAGCCTAACCTGCATATCTTTGGACTGTGGGAGGAAACCGGAGTACCCAGTGGAAACCCCTGACATAACCATGTACCATATATTAATTTATATAGACAAACTATAAATATAAAGCTACCATGATAGACATTTTTTTCCTTTATGTAAGATGTAACCTGTTGTATCAATAAGTCTCTAATACTAATAATTTAATTACCAATTAATCATAATGTTTCAGTCACTTTACAGCTTCACCAAATGGTGCATAGAGGGCGCTCATGAGAGCAGGTTCAGACAAGGTGGACTGAGAAAATAGGTTCTCTTTCACACATTTTTGCATCCTTCACCCTTGCACAGTATATAATCCAGTATGCATTAATAATTCACACAAACGATGCAGGTTTCAATGCTGGTTAAAACCCAGTTTCAAATAGAAATCTGAAGCAGCTTGTTGTGATTTCAGTAATACCTCATGTACTGTAAACTGTCGTTACTGTGCATTAGTTCTGCTAGGATGCATTTTCACTGATCTGTTGAGAGAGGTGACTCCCACTCATTTAAATGTTACATTTCAAGTAATCACCCTTAGAAACATTTCAATAGGTTTATAATTTAAACATTTGTTTAACGGTGCAACCAAACTATAGTTAGAATGTATGTTTGTACGAACATCTCTACTTACCCTTAATATTTTTAAACTGAAATTCTCTGTGAGAAAATGAATGTACGGGTAAGGTTTTAGTTTTGCATTTGAATAGGAAGTTCAATACATATATTATCAATATTGCAAAGATTTGCAACAATGGTTGCAATGAGCCAGTTACAAGCCAACACTGTATAGGGTGACTTGAGGCAAAAGAGGACATTGTGTGATGTGCGACATTCAGGTACGGAGCCCCTAAACTCCCAAAAGATATATTTTAAGAAAATAAATAAATCTTGTGGCAACAAGCTATCTTGTGTGTAAAGTTTTTCTTTTTTCCCCCTTTTTTGTTTGCATTAGTCTAAAGGCATGCTAGGCTTTTGCATTAAATATATGGTAGGAAGTTACATTTACTTCATTTACATCAGCGCTTTAAAAAAAAAAAAAAAAGATTTCCAAAGTATATTTGGCCTTCCAAGGTAACATTAAAGCCTTTATTGCTTTATCTGAACATTTACTTTAGCTAATTTACTTTGTGGTTAGAAGGTGAATTGTGTCTGCACAAGATGCTAACTTGAACACACAAGATAATGGCTTGTTCCCACAAGAAGCCTTATAACTTGTGCACCAAAGATAAATTGTGCCCACAGGATAATCATTTGTTCCCACAAGGTAAACAAACAACTTGAACAAACCAAAAAAAAAAAAAAAATCACACCTTTTTTGGACTTTAGGGGATTCGTATTTAAGCTTTCAAAGCACTTGCCAAGTAAAAATCAACAAGCAATCACTAGAAACCTTTGTGGACCGTTGCCACACCACTCTGTGTCACCAAACAAAATTGTTGAGACAGGTGTGAGAGTGGTGCTGGTTTATCTTTAAAGGAAACCCTTTTAGGAAACAAACCTGGGGAGTTAAGAGATTTCTCCCGTTCTGAAGTTTGAACAGACCATTCTGCTATTTTTTTTTTTTAATATGCATAAATGCCTGATTAGATAATTGGATGAATGAGCAGGTGTTCTTCATATCTTACTAAGTATAGTGATAACCTTTTGTCAGGGTCTAAATGGTTGAGTTCCTTAAATTAGCCAATGACAAGTGCATTAATGATATCCATGTCTTAGAAAGTTGAAGGACAAAAACCAACCTTAGGTTATGCACTTGATCAGGGAATATAACAAGGCACGTAGCAAATTATCTGCCATGGCACCTTCACACAGTTTATCCATGATACCCAACCATTTTTGATGTAAATAACCTGATTTATTTTTTGTTGTGCCCTAACAGCCATTTACTCTATTCAGTGCAACAAAGGGTATTTTACAGCCATGTCCTGGATATTGCATCTGTGTTTCAAGGGGGTGAATAACAGTACAGTACATTCTCATCTATCTAGAATCAATTAGTTGTACCTAAAAACTCTAATAAGCTTTAACTAAAACAGTGCATGCACTAGATCACACTGACATAACCACTCACTCTCACTCACTCTCACTATCTTCTATACCGCTTTATCCTGTGTTCAGGGTCGCAGGGACCTGGAGCCTATCCCAGGAGGCATAGGGCACGAGGCGGGGTACACCCTGGACAGGGTGCCGATCCATCGCAGGGCACACACACACACTCACACACCCGCTCACACACTACGGGCAATTTGGGCACACCAATTAGCCTAACCTGCACATCTAATTAATCATAATGTTACAGCTTCACCAAATGGTGCATAGAGGGCGCTCATGAGAGCAGGTTCAGAATAGGTGGACTGAAACAATACTCTCCTTGCACAGTATATAATCCAGCATGCATTAATAATTCACACAAACAATGCCGATTAAAACCCAGTTTCAAATAGAAATCTGAAGCAGCTTGTTGTGATTTCAGTAATACCTCATGTAAACCTGGTTAGTTTAGTGACGTGACAAATAGCTTTTCGATTATAAGGCATTGTATGAAGCAAGGAATCGTAATATACTGTTTAATCTGCTGATTGACACAAAACCAGTTTTTGGTATAAATAATTTGTTTTAATGAAGCAAGACATTTTAAAGTTCTATCCCATATTATCTGAATTGATTTGGTTAAAGTGGGAACTTTATTATGCTAATAAAAATGTATAAAATAGAATGTAGTAACTGTTATAAACCTAAATAAAATATATTATGCATCATCGTTTTCAATAACAGGGTGCCAGTATGAATGCCATGGGCTACAATTAACAATAGTTTTTTCTGCCGTTTACAGAGATACTTTGGATTTTTCAATTGTGTCTTGAATCAAAATTGAGGTGCATATAAGTAGCATAGGTCTTGGTCGCTTCAAATAAAGTTTGACACCCAGAAGGCGAGTATTTTTTTTTTTTTAATTACAGTCTATTTAGTACAAGAATAACTCTTTTAACTCTATTCCGAGGAATAGCCATAGGCCTAATTTTGGTTGAGTTATATTTCTATTTCCTATTAGCCATACGGCTGGTAGCATTCATCAAAAAGTGTCTCGCATTACCTGAACTTACCCTAGCCTATTATTAAAGCACAAAAAAAATGCCATAAAAAATTTTATATTTTACCCTGTAAGAATAATCTATTCTTGTATATATTTTACTTCTCAAGTATTTCTCTTCCATTAACCATTTAGCACTAAAGCACATTTTCACATAGTTGCCCCAGTTAATGACATCAATAATGGTATTTGGAAGAAACATGATGATAAAGGCATATTTGATGCTTGGTTACACATTGGGAGTGTAGATTGATAAGCAACATACATAATAATGACTAAATTAAATAGATTTCTGTCCAAGTATACTATTAATCAAATTGTGTTGGAAATGGCCATAATCTGTAGCTGTAGGTTTACTAGTTTTCTGGTGCATAGTACAATTTAAAGTAACTACAGTAGTATTATTGACTATTGTAAGTTCTCATTTTGCTATTAACCTCTTCATACATAAACATATTTACTGGTATACACTGCCTTGCCAAAAAAAAAAGTCACACACTCTAATCAAAACACTACCTACAATTACCGCTATGCATGACACTTTGTCACTTTGCTTCCTTTCTTACCCTAATGCACCCATCGCTCTGGAATAGGACCAATCTGGACTCAACAAACCACAAACCACTTTGTTCCAAAGTCCAAGTGGTTTGATTACGGCCACACAGCTGTTTAGCCCCAATCCTGTGTGTTCTCACCACATTGTGTGTGTGTATGGAAATGCTCTTACTTTCACTATTAAATATACCATATATATGCTTTTTACTGTTGATTTTTTTTTACTATGCAACTTCACTGTTTAAGTAATCTTCATTCTCCATAAGTGTTTGAGTAATCTCCATTCATAATTTTTATTTTCTGACCATATTTCTTCAACAAAGTTGACAGTTCAGCACGATCATTCCAGGTTTCATTAATGTGTTTTAGGGTTCTTAACCCAGTTCCAGTCATTTTTAATCGCCTCAGTTGTTTTCTTTGCAATTAATTTGACACTTCTAAAATGGCGACCTTTTGTTTTGGCCAGATAGTATGTAATTGATTATGATAATATTTTAATGCTATTTGGTATTAATGTTATGGCTGATCAGTGTATGTGAGTGTGTGTGTGTGTGTGTGTGTGTGTGCGCATGAGTATTAATTGTTAAATGTCTAATGCATACAATTGGGTAATGCTACATAATGGAATTGTCTTTGCCTTACAATAATTATATATTTAGATTTATTCATACTTATCCTTTCCAACTGCCCTCGTTAAATTTTTTTTTTACGTTTTTTAAAATAGTTTTTTTAGTTGTGCTTTTGGATTAAATAGTATATACATAAACTGCAGTGTGAACAGGTGAGCAGTAATCTGATAGTGAACTACATGACTTACTGCCGTTTTCTCTCATTGTTGTAGAATGTATTCATTAAAAAGCATAATCAAGTTCACACATGATTAGTTATGCAAATGGATACAAATATACACATTCATATTTAGATACATATTTAAAGTGAAAATAGTTACATCAGAGGCTGTGTACACAAAACCAAATGAAATAGGCAGTTTAAGTAAAGACCTGAAAATTTGACCACGTAGCATCTCATGGACGTTTGCAACACATTCTTTTTAGCAATAAAGGGGTTAATGTAATTTTCATAATTTTGACTCAACATGGCTACTAACTATTATTTACAGCAATGTTTTAGAACACAACACTGTTGGATTCTCAATTCTGATTGTTCAGAAGGTATTGATTAATTATCTAACAGCAGTTCCAGCTGTAATCCAAATCACAGGCACTTCACTCATGCACAGGAGCTTATATAGTGGAAGGTCTGCATATAACCACAAGTTTATTTAAAAGTGTTTCTAGTATCAAAGATCTGTAACAGTCATTGTTGATCACACATTTATTTATCTTATTAGATATACCTTATTAAATAAAATGTATTTAATGGACTATAGATTGTTAAAAAGTATGATGTGTTTTTCATAAATATGTTAACCTTTATAAATCTACTATCTACTTATCATCTTCCAAGCATTAACTCTGCTTCACGTCAGTCAACATTATACTGACTCATCGTTTATTATTTATTTATTCATTTTTTAAAATAAATTCACTCCATGCTCTTCTGGACAACCAGACCAACCATGCTGAAGTGAAACAGACTTACAAACCACCGGAGAGCCAAATATACACACACAGCTGTCTAAAATTACTTATGCGCAGTTCTCACTGCAGCAATACACAGCAAAAGTTTTTCAGTGTTTGTCAAAATTTTCATTACTCACTTCATTTTTCTTAATAAGATCCTTGAATTATTGCAGAGGAACATTATGTTTAGGAAACAAAATCACCTAAAGCAAGCCTGAAAACTGTCTCAATATTGTTCCACATGATGAGACCAGCTAATGAATATGAATGCGATGCCGGTTATTGTGATAATTGTCATGGGTTTACTCATATTTGAAAACCAGGAATGTTGATCTTCTCGAGGGTTGTCTTGATTTGCATATTAGAGTAAATATCCGTGCTTAATGAATATGTATGAATTCAAATCAATAAAATAAAACCAACAGGCTCATCAGACCAAAATTCAAATAACGCAGCATGCAGATAACGAAGCAAATATATTACCATGGAAATACGCTGTGTTTTCAGTTATGCCAGTCAGCAGGCTATAAATTTCCATTTCCCAAGTCTCTTTGTGTTTTTCTGCAGCTTTGCTATGATTTGAATCTATTCAGCAGTTGGTCTATTATGTTGCTTTTTCATTGAAAGGAACATATTGCATCTGTTAAAATACAAAAAATTTTTTTTTTTAAATCATTGTCTGCAAATAACAGTCTTTTGATAGACTATGCATGTAATGTATTTTAAATACTACACTTTGAATAGAAGTCAGTCATCGGAATCTGGCTTACAATTCTTAAAGCGTCATTCAGTTAATTATGTTCATTATTATGTGGACTTTCTTTTCATTTGACTGTAAGGGTGATGCGCTCTTTTTGTGGAAATACTGCATTTGCAGTGTCTCTATTTTACTGATAAGACCTATGAACATTTAACCTAAATGTATTTTATTACTTTCACTTTATAATCGAGTCTGCATATTGTAAAAGCCATATTTAGCTGGAACATATTCCTTATAGACAATCAAAGTGACTGCAACTAGGGTATAATAGAAGACGAAAACATCATGTACAGAAATATATACATATTTGTTGAATATAAGTACAACTTTAAAAATTACAGAACGGTGGCTCTATTATTCTGTGTGTGTCTGGGGTGGGGGGGGGGGGTGGGGGATTGTCATGGCTTGGCAACCTCTGGAAATCAATACAAAGTTATTTTGACTGATATTTGTCATCAAAACACCAATTGTAAGTATGGTAATACAAATCGTGTTTGTGACCCTGTATGGTTCCAGAGACTAATAAAAAAAACATCTCAAATCACTATCATATTGTTTTATTACTGATTGGATTATACTTAATCTTATACATTGTTGTTTCCATAGTAACAGCTCTTTCCCATTACTTGTAAGATACTTCACATGATATATAATAATACAAATAAAATAAAAAGTGTGGTTACTTGAAAACCTTAAAATTGTGATTCTTTCTGTAAAGGATTAATAATAAAAATGTAAAAAAATAAACTTTTCCATTGTTATCCACTGTTGATGCTTAAGTAATGGTCAGTGGAAAAGGTATTCATTACAGTTTTTCTACTCCAGAAAGTCTTTGTACTTTGCATTTTGTTGCTTCTTGGTGACAAGATATTTTTTTTAGGTCTTATTAACTTCAAATGAGAAGAGAGATGGTGTGGTGAAGGAAAGACCATTCATTTCTTTTATTTTTCTTAGATTTTTCTTATTGTATATTTTGTCTTCTACAGATATAATATTCTTAGCTAAATTTATTTTCTATTGTATTTTTTTTTATTCATATTTATTTACTATTAATAATCTTTTATTTTTAAGGTCACGGGCAGTCGTCTAAGCATTTCACCTCATAACGTACTGTATATGACTGTGTATGTGACAAATAAAATTTTTGAATGAATTTGAATTTATAATTTTAGTCAGTGGTTCCCTGTTAGGTTTTTGGTTTAAAAAGTGTCTGAATCAAGTTGTAATATTAATTAAAAGAACAAGAGTTATTATTATTGTTGTGGTCTCTGAACCCAGAGAGACAAACAAACACTCGCAGGCATGATGTCTGAAGATCTCTGTTTATTCTCAGCAGAGAGAGAGCACATTTAAACCATTTGACCAGGTTCCCTGTGTCACATACGTACCCAACATCAAAAGAACCAGTCATTAACATGTCCATCATAGATCTAGAGACACCTGGAGACAGACAATAGGGAATACATTTGCATTTTCTGGTTAAACAAAAGGGTTCCAGCAAACAAGAGCTGTTTGGATGTATATTCGTCTGGATACAGACTATAGGAAGTGTTACCACATAAAAAGTCAAGAAGCAGAATGAGGGGTTATTTTATGGATATAGGAATAATTTCCATAATATTATATACCTTACCTCCTCAATTTTTTTTGATCAGACACACCTTACTATATTCATCCCTGAATATATTCAATCCCTTCCCACCCTTGCGATCAAATCAACTGTCACAATAATAATCAAATAATAATTATAATCAATTGATATTAAAATACACTTATACATTACAACAAACTTACTCCAGGCTGACCATTTAAAGAGTGAATGGAGGTAAAAAAAAAAAGATCAAACGTGGAAAATAAATGTGAATATTTAATCATGATTAATCATAAACAAAAATAAGGTATTTATTTATGAAAACACTTAAAGGCTAATTCTAGATCAATAAAGAACACAAAACAAATGCAATATAAAGCACTTCAACATTGCATTTAAAAAAAGAATGTATGAGGGCAGGGAGGAAAATTGGGCCTTGCAGAAACAGATATTCTCTCTCTCTCTCCTAACACCTCTGCTTCTGATTGATTCTGATTGATTGCCACCTGCTATGTGATTGAGTGTTTTTGCAGAGGGAAGACAAATCATGCAATTACATATAATAATCAACAGGTGGCAATATTACAGCTTCAAATACCACACCACTGTGGTTATGTGTTTAAGTGTAGTTGAGTAGAAAGTACAGATATTTGTTGTAAAATGTGGTGAATCCTTTATTAAAAATACTAAAAGTGCAAATATTTCAAAACTCTACTTAAGTACAGTAACAAAGTAAGTACAGTATTTAGAACGGTAAGAACCACACATCGGTGCTACTTTTCAGGTGTCCACAAACATTTGTCCTTATAGTGTAACTTGATTTTGCTGGTCTTCCCCATCAGTAAACGTTACTGATAAATAATTGATAAAAAGTATGATGTCATTATTGAATAAAAAAAAATAATTAATCCGTAGAAAGAGGCCTGAGTAAATTGGGAAAAGACTCTTCTTCTTCTTCCGCGTGAGCAAGACATGTTTTCACACCGTTCTGCTGCTGTTATTAATCACAATCCTGTGTAAGGAGAAAATGCATGGAGTCGCTGTGTGTTTCCCCGGGAGCATGGCAGGGGGGCTCCCTGGTGAGATGCTGTAATCCCTTACACATGACGCACACTCGCTGTGCCTGTCACAATCGTTGCAAGATGAAGGCGATGCCAAATGCCTCGACATGGATCTAAGTGATTTGACACAAATTGCTGGTTCCTTCTGCTTTTATTTTCACTTATATGACGCGTACCTCAACATCCCGAGTCAGAAGTCACACTGTTTGATGAAGCTTCTTTGAGAGGCTCAGATGAGCAGCGTGCATAATAATTGCACCACGACACACATTCAAGCATTCTTAAAACTCACCAGACTGGCACATCCTAGAATATCATTAAATGCCACTTTGGATGCTTTTAACTCTTTGGCAATGTCTGTGTAACAATTTAAAACCTTTTCTGCATTCTTCACTACTTAGATTTTATGAGATTTTGATTGGCAGCTCAGAGCTTTGAAGCTGCCCCCATAACGTGTAGATAAGGAGATGGGAAATCACAGAAGGGCTCAGGTGCCACATGATTGACTCTAGTGGAGAACATGCCTTTCCTTCTCAATAAGCACTCTAGAGTGACAGGCGCTGTATGTTATGTCCGTAGACACTCCTTTGCTTTCATTTGCTTAGAGTCTGTTTTTATTTTATATGCAGGTTTATGCATGTTGCACAGTGTAACGTTGTGAATTATTTATTGAGAGCGGAGAGACAGGGTTGACACAAAGGTGATCTTAATTCTGTGCACACACTAAGAGCACACATACATCATGGGTGTTGGAGGCTATATTGTTTTTTTTTTTTGTTGTTTTTTTAACGCAATATCACAGGCAAGGTTCAGCTAAATTTATAACAAGGCTGACCAATAGGAAAGAGTAAAAATACAGAGAAGGTCTAGAAGTGAGCCGTAGTGTCGGAGTGACCTTTATCACACGAACATGTGCAAGAAGACAGGAGTCCTCGAGCATGGGGAAAGGATTCCATGCAGAAAGGAGCGACTAATTAAGAAGATATCTAAAGCATATTAATGTTAAAACTTAAGAAATAAAAGATAGTTAGGGTCTGCGTGATGGTTTAAATGGTTGTATGGGTTTACGCTGGGTTCTCCAGGTCCAGTTCTTCTCACTGTCCACAAACATGTGGCTAGTTGGAATGTCTACACTAAATTGTTCCCATGTGTGTCTACAGGGATTGATATCCGATATTGTCCATTTGATCTCATTCCACTTTTATACCGGTTCGCAAAATGTGTTGTATTACCAGAGAGTTTGTTGGCAGACATGCAGGAGTCAGATTGTGTTTCTTTCTCTTTTTTTCATTGTGATTGTGGCATCAGCGAGTAAATGACGCTTCGATCTCTTGGGGGGGTAAAAAAAAAACAAAAAAAAACAGGCCCTATGAGACCACCTTAATTACTTATAAATGGTGGAGTTTAATGAAAGGCAGAAAATCAAGCATTTATGATGATTTATTGTCAGAACCGGGAGATGTATGCGAGTGCCAAAAGGGACTGCATGCACACCAAGCGTACAGGAATGCATGCAAAGTAGAAGAGTCCTCTTGTTCTACTTACTAGCGTATTCCCCCTGTGGCTTTTTTTCCTTTTTCCTATGGTTATATAGCATTCATTTGGCACATAGTTAGAACGGTGAAATTTACCTTTTAAAATTCAATAAACCGCATGAGGTTTTAACTGTATAGGTTGAATAAGCATTTTTTGATTTTCTAGGTTTCAACATTGTTACTGCCCTCATGCATGTCCTTTCTCCGGGATGTTTATGCAGGTCTATTCATTACAATTAAATGATCTCCTCTACCATGATTAAAGCTTCAGATGGGGTTCATTAATCACTTTCTCAGTTCTTGGCATGTAACAACCCTCTGGCTTGCACACGCATACTGTACGCACACACACACACACACACACACACAAATACACAATATACTACCACAACCTCTCTGTGTATTTAATGCTTACTCTACAGCCATTAAAACATTTTGTAGAGAAGTGCTCAAGAGCAAATTATGAACCATGTAACCATGTTTAACGCCTGAATGAAGCCTTCTCACAGACTGCAATGCTAGCATTACTTGTTGGCTTTTACTTGTTTTTTTAAAATACCCCTGGCTGACCCCTCCAACTATGAAACTCCTATAAACGTTTAGCACAGCGGCAGCGCTCTCATAGTTTACTCTCACACCAGAAGAGGGTGATCATGAACCACATTTTCTCACAGTTAAATCAGACAAATACTCTGCTATCTTACTATTCTAGGAAGTGATCATGTGAATACATATATGTATTGGATTAACATTTTGTGTGTATATATGCAGATAATCCCCGAGACATTAAAAAGTGCCCTGTTTTACCAGCATAACCCCTGACCTGGTGCCATTTTGCTCACAGGCTCATTGGGCTGGTGTAGCTGAAAGCCAGATGTTGAGAAGAGCATGGATCATTTACAGTACTCTCTATTCTGTGTAGTGCCAAGATGATCATCATCCCCGTGATTGATCGAAACTGTATCCTGAGCTACAGCTCACTTTTGCGCCAAAGTTGCACATCTATTTATAGTCTCATTATATCTACACGATGGTTTTCATGTAGAAGCTTCATTCATCTGTTTAGACATTCTAAGTGCTCATGTTATAACCATTAATCATCAGACAGATTTTGTTATTTAAAGCAAAACGTTGCACTGGAATTATGCGTCACCACAGTGGAAATACCGGTTCCACATATTGTTTTTGGCACAGATTTTACACATGATGCCCTTCTGGACCAAATTTTTAAGACAGGCTAGGGACCGGCATTAGGGATGCCCTGCAGCCCTTGTGACTGGGTTAGGGCATTGGCTGGACACAAGCCTTATGCATGCCAGACAGGAAGCCTACCAGTGAGCCCCCAGTGAAATGAATAAAGTTATACTCCTATAATAATTGACATTTTTAATGAAAAGAGATGACTTTTGTAATGATCTAGGGAATTCGTGGCTCAGTGGTAGGTTTGCTACCTGCCATGTGGAAAGCCTGGGTTCAATTCCCAGCAATGATCAAACCCCAGCCACTGGATGCAGTGCCAGTCTCATGCCTGGATTAAATGCGAGGGTTGCATCAGAAAGGGCATCCAGGGTAAAAGTTGTGGTCGGATCTCATGGTCCACTGTGGCAACCCTTTAACGGGAACAGCCGAAATAATATTTGAATAAACATCTTGTCTTGCCAAAAATATCTTTTGGTAATATTTTATAGCATTTTACTATCCCCAGATTATTAGAAGACATTTTCAACCCTTCAATCATGTTGGACCTGTTGGGAATTTTATTGTAATTAGTGAATAATTTATAATGGTTGAATAATGAATGAATAAGGTACTTTAAGTTGAGTAACAGAATAATACAGTGCTATGCTTAAGTATTTAACCACCTTGAACAGTTCCATATTTTGTAGTAGAACATCCTGCGACTGAAATGGATTAATTTGGAATTGAAATTTGAAATGAAAGTGGAATTAAATTTTTTTTTACAAACGAAAAAAAAAAAAAAGCATAAGTTTTTAGCTTCACTGACATCAATTACCAGCAGAAATCACATAATTACGTGAGTGGAGTCAACCTGTGTGCAATTAAAGAGTTGTGATAACAGTACAAATGACGGGTTTACTGCAAAACACGATCAATACCATTTTCACTCAATCTGGCAAAGGTTCCCTTCAGGCACATAAAGGTTTAAACATACACTTATTGGCAAAACAGGATGATGAACAACCACATTTCACAGCAAAATGTGACGCGTTCAAAAAGACCAATCTCATTGCTTCTTTCTGTGGTCAATAAAAGAAAACTTCTACCCTGGAAAAATAGTAGTTGCTGTGTGTGAACTAAATGCATTTGATGGATTTTATTCTACTTTTGCAGAATGTTGGAGTCAAGAAAAAGGATGTTTACTGTCTGTTACTGCCATTGCAGTTACCCCAGCAGTCATAGATTTCTATGATAAGGCACTAACGTCAACTAGTGAAGTGTTAGTGGTCCTAATGATACACTGTAAGCTAAACTCTTTGTATGTTTCTTGTAGTTTTCAACAGCGTTTTCAAAAAAAGTTTATGTGCAACAAAACACAAAGCTATTTTCCTTATTCCAATTTGCTCCCAGTATGACTCAATACAAAAGCATAACACGTGTCCTGCCGTCCATTGTCGTCCATCGTCCATAACGCTCTATCCTGCATCCATCATCCATAAAACTCTATCCTGCATTCAGGGTCGCAGGGGGCCTGCAGCCTATCCCAGGAGACTTAGGATACGAGGTGGGGTACACCCTGGACAGGGTGGCAAATCATCGCAGGGCACAAACACACACTCACACACTACGGGCAATTGGGGAACGGCAATAAATTTGGGATACGCATTTGGGATAAATTTGGGGTATGCAATTTGGGAATGTCAATTAGCCTAATATGCAGGTCTTTGGACTGTTTGAGGAAACCGGAGTACCAGGAGGAAACCCACCAAGAATGGGGAGAATATGCAACATGAGTTTGCCATTTTTTACAACATTAAAATTCAACCAACACTTTATTAATACTAAATTGCATATGTACATGGCCACAAACCCAACTACAGGTTGATACATTAATTCTGGCGATTGCACTTATAAGATTTTTTAAAATACTACAAAAAGCACAGTGATGTGATGAAAACAAATTTGACCTAATATTTTGTCATTTGTGTCTTTTAACCCCGTTGTCATTCAAAGATAACATAGATGGAGAAACATATTCTCTATCAGTTTGTAATATATTTTGCATCTTTTGCAAAATCTTGCAAAAACAGAATGGATTTACATAGTTTTGCTGTGAAAGACCCCAGAATTTCATACATACTTAAGTACATACTTATACATTATACAAGGGCTATCGAAAGGAGCTCTGGACAAAATTCAATTGGAGATCAATTACTTGGTAAGGCCATTAGAACCGCATCCCAAATTTTGAATATCCCACAGCACACCATTAAATAGTTTCAATATTAAAAATGAAAAGAATATGCTATGACTGCAGTTCTTCCTGAAGGATACTGTCCACCGAACGTTTCACCAGGGAATAGAGGCATTGGACAAAAAATTAACCATAAGGCCATTGCAAAATGTAGAAACAAAATCAATCATAAATAGTTAAGCAGCAAACACTAAGCTGGGATTTAGGTGATTAACCTATTGTTAAACATTTCTCTAGGTAAAAAAAAATAAAAAAAATACTTGCATTAAAATGTAGATTTTCTGGAGTAATAAGTGGTTATAATCTATAATTTTTCATAATCTATAAAAAATATGTTTTTAAATGATTTCAGATTTCTCAACCAAAATGTTGAAAACAGGTTTATTCAATATTTTCATTAAATGCTATTTACAAAGAGGCTAATAAGAATATACAGCAAATGATACAAGCAGTAAAAGCGCATTAGAGTGTAAATGATAGGATGTGGAAAGGTGCCACATGAAATGCATTTTTATTGCAGCACATCTCATGCAATTTGGTGTTTATTATCTGCTCTGGCTCATCTGAATCTATTCAGCAGAGACACTCAAGGTGGCATATGAAATGGCTCTTTATTGTTGCACATCCCATCCCATTTAGCGTTCATTAGCTAGTCTGGCTGATCTGTATGTATGCAGGAGCATGACGAGAAGCTGGCCCTGTTTTTCTGTGGGCTCTTTTTCAGCCTGCTAATGGGAGAGGGGATCGGGAGGGGGAGCATTGGGGGACATGGGGAAACGGGGGAACAGGCGGGAGGGGAGTTTGGGCGTTCACACCGAGGACACTGCATGATGAGCACTAATCCCTGCAGTGGATGTGCAGACACAGGGAGCTTCTGCAGCCAGCTGTCCCAGCAGATGCTGTGTGTGTGTGTGTGTGTGTGTGTGTGTGAGAGAGAGAGAGAGTGTGTGTGTTGGGAGCTGGAGCAAGTACAGAGCAGTGTAGTAGAGTGCATTAGTGTGTGTGTGTGTGTGTGTGTGTGTGTGTGTGTGTCTGTGCATAAGTGCATCTGCATATCCAGCATTTACATGAAATAAAGTCCACTGAGAATGAATGTGGTCTTTGTGCCTTATGGAATAGAGTTGGGGTTTTGTATTACTATGTAAATGTAGTGCTTGTAAAATGGTTTAAAACATTTTCCCAGCTATTAATCCTCTATTACTATTATGTTCATAGACGCAATAATCACAACTATATTAATAACAGTGGTGACACAACAGGATATGCCTGTCCCGGTTTGAACATGAGCTCAGCGCAGTCTGTGTAGATTTTTTTT
Source organism: Leiocassis micropogon (assembly GCA_028565275.1). Classification (NCBI taxonomy): domain Eukaryota; kingdom Metazoa; phylum Chordata; class Actinopteri; order Siluriformes; family Bagridae; genus Leiocassis; species Leiocassis micropogon. The sequence continues at coordinate 3,800,682 of JAOVVA010000009.1, read as the reverse complement.
TACATGTTCTTGCTGTGACTGTGGGTTTAATTACAGTTTTCTTCCACTGTGGCCTCTGTGGTGTTCCAACATTTCTGACCTAGACGGAAATAAAAACAGATACTAAAGATCAATAAATAAATTCTTTACTGTTCTGACTATGCTAATTTGAAGTAAAATTTGGATGAATGAGTTTAGTACTTCATTTCATTTCTGAACTCCAAAGATGACTAGAGGCCCCAATGGTGCAAGAATTATGCTGCCAAATTAAACAATATCACTGTGAGAGTGTAGCCCGAGTTGCAAAGATATCACAGCTGTGCTGATATTTAGCACAACAGCACAACCTCCAAGACCATTTATTATCAACAGATTATTATTCGTTTGTTAAGTGAAACAGTTAATTTGCTCCATCAACATATATCCTTCCACAAATGGAACCATGGAGGTGGTGGATAGTCCTGAGAAAACTTTCGAGATTTACTTTATGTATTCACTTGTTCTGCTTTAGAATATCAGCTAACTTCTAGGGTTTCCAGGTGTTGAATCCCAAATCACATTGAAGCTAGTGTACTATGTAGAGTGTACAAATCCTTGTTCCACACACCAAGTAGTGTCCTTAATCAGCAGTTAAAGAGGGATTTCATAATCAGCCCTTTGTTAGAAGCTAGTTAGCTTTGAAGCTTGCCTTAGCTGTGAACAGAGCAACACGGACGGGTATAATATAACGTTAGTTGATTGTGTTTTCTTGCTAAAAGTTTTAAATGTGTGTTTTGGCAGGCAGCTGCTCTACCCTCTTTTATGTACTGCAGACTATACCATTCTACGACCTACTTTCACCAATGCTGGCAACTGACAGTTTGTGTAAATAATGATTATTAGACATGTGATACATAGAGTTAAACATCCCAGTTCTGTTATGTTTCATTATCACCACTTACTCAGTCTGAACTAACTGTTGTATAAATAATTAAAAAAAAAATTGCACTCATTATGCTTACAGTAGGTGGTCAGTCAGCTCCTTTCCCTACCACTGCGACATGCACTCTGATTAAGTCGTTATTTATCAAACACTATTTATTTCAAATAAGAATTTACATACGAGTTTCTTTTCTTACCCTCGAGCATTCCTTTCTCAACAAATGCTGACTTGACACTAATGCAAATGCAAGCATGAAGCCCTGTGTCTGGAGGTGAACTGAACATTTGCTATATCATATGCATGACTGAATGCACATCGTTACTTACATGGCTACCTGCTATTGCAGAGAAACAGATTGTTGCTCGCATTATTACACTGTAATGCTCGGTAGTGGGACTTGTATTAAAATACTTAAAATTAATGAGCATATGTGCTTTTACATCTCATCTGGTTAAACAGTTTTATGGAAAGAAATATCAATTAATTTCACAATTTGCACAGGCAGTTTATCCAATAATGAATGTTATCAAATTATGTCCACTTTGTGGCATAGAGTACAAGTTGTATTTGTATTATTATGCTTGATTGAAACTCATTATTGAGCTCAAAGCCATGTTTTACTGACGGAGATAAGCTGTCGGGCATAACCAAGAGGAAATTAAAAGGTGTAGATTCTGTATCTTTATGTTTTCTCTGCATAAGATTCCTGATATCGGGAGGATTCTGTCTTTTCCCAAAGATATTGAGGCCACATGATTCCAGATGTCAATGGCAGAAGGCCAAACTAATTTGCTCCAGGTCCTGATTATGTACAGCGATTTTTATACAAGAGTGCAATGACATGGTATGAACAGGAATTTGAAGCTAAAGTCAGTACAGGCACACCAAATGTAGACAAGATTAGAAAAACTTCATGTCATGTGTACAGCAGTCATGTGCAGATGTGTAGCTTTAGTGCACTTTTGTAGCCCATCTGCTTCCAGGATTTGCATCTTGTCCGTTCAGAGATGCTTTTCTGCTCAACACAGTTGTAAAGAGTGGTTATTATACTTACCATAGCCTTCCAGTTAGCTTGAACCAGTCTGGCCACAGAAATACCACTGGATTTATAATAAATTTTTTTTTTATTGGATTTTTCTGTATAAACCCTACAGGCTCTTGTGTGTGGAAACCCAAGAGAACAGCTGTTTCTGAAATACTCAAACTATCCTTCCTGGCATCAACAACCATGCCATGCTCAAATCGACTGAGATTATTTTTTTCCTCCTTGATTTTCAGCGTTAGCCTTACCTGAAGTTGACCTTTATCTACCTGATTTTGTGCCTTGCTCTGCTGTCACGATGGCTGATTGGATAATTGCATGAATGTGCAGGTGTATACTGTAGGTGTTCGTCTTAAAGTGGGTAGTAAGTGTATATGGTGGTCGAAAGTACATTTCGGAAACAACAAAGAAAGGAAACAATGAGCAATTGTGGCACAAGCACACAAGCAAGTGTAGCTCGAGGGGTTGATTCAAGTTTAGTAAATTACACAGGAGAGGAGCATCTCACTAGGTAAGCCAGCCTCGGAAATGCACTTGCGCACAGATAACTCGGGCACTTTAGCAGACACACAAAGCACGTCCACGAGGATGTGTGCTCTTACTGAAAACAGAAGGCCACAGGCCTTGGAGCTCACTCTAAACATGATCAAACGGGAGCCTCCAGCTATTGAGCGCTGGCAGACTCTCTGCACACTTGCCAAACAACAGCCTTTTTATCAAGCTTCATGCTTCAAGATAATGGGAGGGGGGATGGAGAGGAGAGTGTGTGGGTTAGTGTGCATGTGTGTGCTTTTGAGTGTGTGTGTGTGTGTGTCTGTGTCTGTGTCTGTGCATGTGTGTTTCTGTCTGTGTATGTGGACGGAGGAGACAAAAATAGTTTAAGGCTGATATGAGACGTCTCACTTGAGTAGGTTTGTGCTGCTGAATCAGTTGGCAAGGTTCGCTTGTTACATTTGAGCAGAAAACAGCAGACACACAGAGGCTCGGCGGATGAAGTTTTAACAAAACACCTCAGCTCTGCAGTATCACTTATTAAGAATCCCACTTCTCATTTGTGCTTGGGAACAAACAAAAAGACCTCCTGCCTACCCAAACCTGCCAAAAACAAATTACCACAGGCCAGCACAGAGCGCCTTTAAGAATCCACAAAGATCTTGGTATTCTAAATACTACAGCTGTGTAAATTGCATTAATCTCACACCAGCTGGATGTTTTGGACAGGTATCAACACACCTACCAGCAGACATCTGTTAATAGCACCACAGGCCCTCAACACCAAGGCCAACAGCAAATCAGTGTGGTAGCTAAAGTGGCTTTTAACTGCGTTCTTAGGAACTGATAAAGTACGTTACAAGCCAGCATTCAATTTATAATTAAAGGTCCCGCTTTGTTCACTCTCTGAATGTTTACAATGAAATTGATTTCGGTCAGAGCTGCAAGATCAATAATGTTCTGCGTACTAGCTTTAAAAATGATGAGTAGCTAGCTGGAGGAGATCCGTTGCTATTTATTAAAAGATTTTTTTTTGTTAGAAATGAATAAAGGATACAATGGAGTCAGGAGAAAAACAACTCAGACAGAGCTGATTGTAACTAGCTTAGTGGCTAGTTCTAGTTAAAAGCCAGATTCGATTACATGAATACAGAGTTCATCACTATGTTTATTTTTTTCTCTCCATTTTTTTTTCACTAGCTGTAGAGTCCACTGGATAGCCCATAGCCATAGGCCTCAAAATTGCAAAATACATTCACACCCTTGCTGATAGATTAGACCAGAAACATTGGTAATGTGATGGCAACAATAATCCTATTACTGATGTGTGGCCAGATTAATGAAAGATTAGAAAGAAAAATAAAACATGGAGTAGTAAGAAGGCAGGAAGCCGAACGTTGTGTATATTTGAGTTGTGTTCCAAACCACATGCTACACCATGAGAACACCATTAATGGCACTCTTATGTCTCTCAAGACATTTTTGGAGGTACAATTTCATGTATAGTGTGGTTGGCACACAGCCTTGTTTTGTTTTTTCTTCCTCTTTTTAAATAAGTATTGATTTGCAAGATAAATCTGTGCGGTTGCAGAAGAGCAAAAAAAAAAAAAACACTGTGCTATGAGTAGTTTAAAATAGCTGTTTTTGTTCTAACAAAGATGGTTTTAAACAATAACTCCCTAAATCTTAAACTAATCTGGTTTAAATAATGCTCAAAAAAGGAGAAAATCCATGGGATAGATATCGGTTATACTGTACACCGGTCAATCATAACATTAAACCACATTTTAAAAATTTACGCATTAACATTGGTTATCAATTATATCCCAGTAAACTGGTGACAGGATCATGAGCCCTAAAGGCTCATTTATGCCTCTGGGGAGCAAAGACTAGCCCATCTGGTTCGATCCTACAGAATAGCCAATGCAGCATAACTTGCCGACAAATGTCAATGCTGTCCACAGTAGAAAGGCACCAGAGCACCCTGTGCACCATTGCACACAGGGCCCATCAGGCCCAAGACTGCTGACCTGGCCCTCAAATTCACCAGATACTAATCCAATGAAGCATATGGGATGGCCTGAACAAACAAGTCTGATCAGTAAAGGCCCCATACCACAACCAACACCACCTAAAGGATCTCCCGCTAACGCACACCCCCAGAGGTCCTGTGGAGTCATGGCCCAAGGGGCAGAGCTGCCCTGATGGCGCAAGAGGGACCTATACAATAATGGGTGTTATGATTTGCAATGTAATGTTATGGTTGTTTAGTGTATATTCACCTGATCTATATACCACAGCACAGTTCGGTATAAATAATTAGATATATTTGAATTACATTAGATAGATAGATAGATAGATAGATAGATAGATAGATAGATAGATAGAATCAAAACAAAGTAAGATATCTCAAAACCTGTAAATCTAAACCTCACCTAACAGCTGATCAGACTAATCATGGTCTTTTGTGAGTCTAAATATTAAATAGCTCCAGATGTCTAACAAACAGTTTCCTAATATATTCCTGAGATTGCAAATAAACACAATATTAATCTGTTCATTAAATTGGTTTGTTCAATAGATGCGTAGTGCTGTTCCAGGTCAATAATGGCTCTACACAGTTTTAACCATCGATTGATTTCTGTCTGGGGGAGATTTAATTGGCCTGGTGAATCATAGTTCGTATATCACATGAAGTCCAGGCTAGCGGGGAGAAAAGGTAAGTAGCGTAATCAATTGGAGTAATTTGGAAAAGATCTGACTGACTAATTGGCTACAGGCCAATTAGGGGTGTATTTGTGGGTGTGATGCTCCACTCTAGTGACCCTTTGGCTGTTAAAAAAGATGCCAAGTTTAGGCTCCAGTCTGAAATCTTTTTCGGTTAAGTGCATATTTTTATTCTTTTCTTTTTTCTCTCTCACATTTATAGTATGGATTGTTTCCACAGCTTAACGTGCAATCAATAATATTGATGCCTATAACATGTAATGGGTTTGAAGATGTGAAGCCTTTATTTTTTTTCTATTTTATTTATTATTTATTTATTTATTTATTTATTTTTCTTAATCTGCTCACATTTTACTCCAGCTGTGCTACACTAAATTGGCAAACAAGGCGATGTGTTCAGAGAGTTTATTCAAATTTGATCTGGTTATATGCTCATATCTCCAGATATTAGAAATGATTTTTTTTTTTAATGTTTTGCAAATGCCAAAACACGAAGGGGGCCTGGCACAAAAGTGTTCCCGAAGCTCTAAAACTAAGCTGAAAATCAGCTTTCATGTACTTTATGATGCTGCACAAGGTTAACATGTTTTGACGATGGTCATGCCCACAGCCCTCTTCATGCATATGATTCCTGCAATCATGCACTCGGCAGTGCAGGAGGGGATTGTGGGGGGGGAAAGCAAGTGTTAAAGGAGGAGGGAATGGGAAGAAAAGATTTATGGCAGAAATTAGAGGCAGAGACATGCACATCAGGAGAGCAGAGGTGAGTGGGGATCAGTGGTGCAAAGAACTGCGGAGGCGTGGCTTTGCCACAGCTCATGAATCCTAATTTTGCTGTAAATGTAATTCATTGTTTCCTACAGAAAGGAGACATGCTAAAGCTGGACATTCCATACTAATGCTTTCTTTATACTATACCACACTATTTGCTCAAATGTAACCAAAGCTACAACACTGCAAACATAAAATGACTGGATCCAAATTTAAATTCTGTCTTTTAAAATGATGCAATCGTGTACAAAAAAAAGCAATTCATTTTAAGACCATAATGATGATGATTGATTGAAAAAGCTATTGTAATTCTTTCCTACATGTGAATGTCTCAGCTCTCGCATCTATTTTTTGAAGAGACAGGACCTTTTCATCCATTTCAAACGAGCGACATTGAAGTCATTCTGTTATCCCGGGTCTAATCGCTTCAATGCAAATGAAGCCATTTTTGAATATTTTCCTGGCCAACAATGTGAGCCAATACCTTAGTGCATCCAATAAATAAAACCTTTCTTCAAAACAGTGCATTCAGTATTTAAATCAAGTAACAAATGAGCACAAAAAGGAGAAGAAGAAACCAAGTACTTCAAAGACCTTGCCTGGCTGCCTGTCCCAGCCATAAAAGGGGTTCATAGCCATGGCACTGTATGGGCATTGTGGCACTGTTTGTTTGCCCAGTTCTCCAGACGGCCAGGGGTTTTGTCCAGCTGTCAGTCTTGCAGAAGCCGAACAACAGGATGTTATCGGAGCACTACGCTTCCTGGCTAATGAAGGACATCTGGATTCCTACAGGTAAAGGTCAGGCCCCAGAACAGCCAGTGAGAGCTCACAAAGACAGCTTTTTCATATCCGGACTCTGTTTAACAGGCCATCCACCGCTGCTCTGATTGACACTATTTATCTTTTCCTTCCTTCATTTGCAGGCATCCCACCTGCTTATTTAGCAGTGAAAGTCTGAACTGGATCAAGCTGTAGGCCTGAAAGGATATCTGCACACTGGTTGTTTCTCCTTCTGTTATTGGTTCTGAATGGTAAGAATACTATTAGAACTAGTGGTGGCTCTGCAATTAAGGCTTCGGACTACTGATTAGAAGATTACGAGTTAAAATCTCGTATGAGGCATTGTTTGCAATAAAACTAGTTGGTCCAAAATAACCATCCCCTGGAACACTATTAGCAGTTTGCATATGACCGGGAAGCCAGGAACATACTAATTAGTAATTATTCTTGCAATTCATCAGTCCTAAACAGCAGGAACAATTGCTTTTGCAATTGGAACAATTAAATATTACATGGACAATGTATGCCACAGTGGTAACCCACACATCTTAAGCCTGAGTGGAAAGGTGTCAGGAAATCACACCCCAGGGATGGCTAAACCTGTACAGCATGGAAAATGCATATAGTGGTAAACCTCCATTGTAATGATGTTTCTGTTTAGATCTCAGTGTCTTTTGTGAGGGATGAACAGGTGATCAAAGTGCTTACCTGGATAGCATGCTCTTGAGCAGAAACTCTGGGTGTGACATCCAGCTGTTCATGCATCCCGAGGGTATCTCAGGAAGCATTCTGTGCTCTTCACTCTTCTTCATAGTCATAATTGGCCATGTGTGTTTTGAGTCTCTAGTTTTTAGCCTGTGGTATAGGATATAAAACTGCTAGGCGGATTGGTCTGTCAAGAGATAGCAGTAGTTTAACACTGTATCAAATGCGCTGTGTATTAGCAACAGTTAGCTTAGTAGCTGACAAATAGCAAACACAGGGAAGAAGGGGAGTGCATAAAAGACCTGATGGGGAGAAACTGACCATGGCCCAAGTGTTGCTGTGCTGTATCAGACTCCATAACAGTGGGCCATAATGGAGCCCCGATCAACCAAGATAGTTGTATTTAAATGCAGGCCAGCTAGTTGGTGTTATTGCATTAACAATGCAGTTGTAGCAGGCTAAAATAACAGTAAAATGTTTAGTGCAACTACAGTAGCCACAGGCTTGATAGTTGACCAGATGTGTGGAAACCACTGAACTGAGGCGTCAAGGCAAGAACTTCTGTCAAGTTAAGTTAAGCCTTTATTTGTCACATATACATTACTGCACAGTGAAATTCTTTCTTTGTATATCCCAGCGTAACTGGGGTCAGAGTGCAGGGTCAGCCATAATGCAGCGCCCCTGAACCAGATAGAATCAGGGGCTTGATCAAGGGCCCAACAATTGCTACCTGGTAGAGCTGAGGCTCAAACTAACGACCCTCTGAGCTGTCACTATAGGGAAAATAGGTGTTTTACATGGGAATTAAGGCAATAGTTCACCATAATGGTTCAAAGCAGTGTACTCCTTTAATTAAATTAAATTACTCCCTGAATTAAAGTCAGTGTTTATGCCACACTATGCCAAAGTCCCAAAGTCTTAATGCCACACTTTGATTAAACAGGTTATTTAATAAGATTCATGTCACTGCTATAGTCTCCAATTTACAGGATCGCTTTAGCAAAACTTTTGAACTCATGAGTAAATGAAGTACAATAAATCCAGTAAATTTTGATCTGCAGACGTGCTGCAATGTACACACAGCAGCTGAAAAAATGTGTGTAATTATTTACCACAATGTTATTCATGGTTCCAAACCAACATGTCTATCACCGTCATTTTGGTGTGACTAATGCATAAGCATACAGTAACTGCAGGGTCAATGCTTTAACTCTAATTGGCAAACAGTCCTCTTCAAACAACTTCGAGAAGCTCCCAGTGCAAATTCATATCTGTGGGAAAACGGGGGAAAAACAAGACCGGCTTTTGGAATTTTTAATGCATTATGTTATGATTGTTATCTACAATCAGAATAATTACAGTCAAAGAAAATACACCAGATATTAAAAGTCCTCAGCTGAACTCATTTATACTGTATTTCAATTTACACACGTCTTTCTTAAGAACTGAAACACATACAGTACTGTGTTTCACCACAACAAACAAAAGAGCAGTTTTGTTTCCATCTTTTCTCTGGATCACTAAAATCTTTCATTAGAACTGACATCATTTTCTGATTTATAATTGTAGTTAGAGAGATCATTTCAGAGGTCAGGTGTATATATCGTCTGTTAAGATTACCCCTATACTGCAGAAAAGCTTAGCGTGCCTGAGCAGGCTGCATTCTCCCATGGGGACGACCCTGAGAAACAGCAGCAGGTGGAATTATTGGGACTTTTTTAAAATGTGATGTTAGAAGGTCTGGTTGTCTGGGAGACAGAATGACTGGCAGTAACTGCTTTTTGGAGTTGGGAAGATTTAGCATTCGATGCTTTGATGTTTGCAGTAAGGGTTTTGTGCTTCATATTAAGGTTTCAAGTTCAAACCTTATGCCAAAAGTATTACGATAACATACGGTATGCCATGTATTATAGTTCTTCCTGTGCACTAAACAAGCATGAGTTTGAGCCTGAAAGCCAGGTTGTCCACGTTTGTAACCAAAAAACATGTCAAATTCCTGATATTACAAAAATACATGATATTCAAGAAGCAATCAAGCAAGCATAGACTGAACAAGTGACACCAGAATACCGCAGGCATGTTTTTGATTCTATGCCCAGCAAGATCCAGCAGGTTTTAAAGAATAAAGGTTTTCATACTAAATTAGTATTGCCAACATGTTTTTTTTTTCTTTTTGGTTTAATTTTTGTTAAATAAATAATGGCATGGTAAAAAATGTAAATTACTCGTCTGAGATTGTGTTTGTTACATAGTGAGATCCTCTACAATTAGATTTTAAAAAATGTATTTGCACAAAAACACATAGAATTAAAATGGGTTGTACTAACTTTTACAAAAAATTATAGGATTACATCCTAGAACTTATCCTATTCCCAGGATTTGTGAATAAGGAAAACATTATTTAATGTGGACCTAACCTGTTCTCGGGGACAGTGCTGTATAATCCGGCATGACTCTGTCACATCTTTTTGTCCTCGCATGTAAAAGTTGATCTGAGCAGCAGTTGATAGCTTAGTGACAGGCTTCATATTACTGAAGAAGGAGGGAATCATTGGAGAGGACGTGCTGGATTCCTGTGTTCGATCACTGTCAGCCTCAAATAGAATTATTAAATGGAGAATCTCCCTCTGTTCAACAGTGATGTGCAAGTGTGTCACATTTATGAATCTTTGATGGGCTTTAAAGTACAGTGACCTTAACTGTTCTAGTGTCGTTTGACCTCATTGGGTATAATTTTTTAATTGGTGTTAATGCTTATTAAACTGATTGTGGATGGAGAGGGGAACAGGTTGGGATGTGAATTGCTGCTGGAAGACTTTTTGCATATAAATGCAGTTTTTGTAATATTGTGTATAGACATAATTTAGAGAAGGTTCTGTAATTTTGGGTAATGAATTGTTTTTTGTCTTAGAAATTGAGTTGTATAACATCTAGGTAAATTGTATCTTAGAACTCCTGATGTGATTAGATAGTCATTTTGTGCACAGGGATAGTGTCATGCTGGAACAAGGAGTAAACAGTTAAAGTCGAGGACCATTTTTTTGCCTCCAAAATTGTAGCAGCAGTTTAAGCAAGATCCAAATGTATTGCTGTGATGGTCAGGTGAACAGGGTGTTCCTGGTTATTAATAATTATAATCTCCCAAGAGACAAAAATAAGTCGCACTCACTAATTATTGTAGGGTATCACTTACACTTATACATACCGGGATAAATGGAAGTTGGCTTGAAATCAGATGGCCAGAGACTAAGGTTTCCTTTTGTGCTTTTTTTTGTCCAAGCAGAATGTACAGTTATAGTGACACTCCTTCCTTCCTTCCAGCATGTAGAGGGCATAGGTCTGAAAGTGTGTGTGACTTGTTTGACATGCAGGATGGAAAACTGGGATACCTTGCACAAAACAATACTTTGGTACAGGTACCTTGCACAATCCCCAGACCTCAATCTGACAAAAAATGTTGTACAAATATGAATCAGGAGGTGAAACACTTACAATACTAGTAAGTGTTTACTCACTCTCACTCATCCTCTATACCACTTTATCCTGTATTCAGGGTCACGGGGACCTGAAGCCTATCCCTGGAGGCTTAAGGCACGAGTCGGGGTACACCCTGGACAGGGTGCCAATCCATCGCAGGGCACACGCACATATACACACTCACACACCACAGGAAATTTGGGAACGCCAATCAGCCTAACCTACATGACTTTGGACTGTGGGAGGAAACCGGAGTACCCAGAGGAAACCCACCAAGCAGGGGGAGAACATGCAAACTCCATGCACACAGAGCCGGGAATCGAGCCTGGCCGGGAATCGAACCCGGACCCTGGAGGTGCAAGGCAACAGTGCTAACCTCTACACCACCGTGCCGCCCTAAGTGTTTACTATACTAGTTATATTATACTAGTAATACAATACTTTGACACCAACAAACACTAGGTGTACAGTTATTAAATGAGTGGGTTAAAACTGTGGACAGAGCCAAAAACAAACTTCACAGATCATTCCGCCAGTGCTGCCATTTATACTTCCTAATCCTGATCCAGTGTGCACAAGGTCATAGCAGTAGGGTACATATTATATTACAGTAAATCAATAATTTTAAAAAGGTACAGGTACACATATTTGGCACACTAAACTGAGACATGGGGCATTGTGTTGGGGTAGTATTAACATGTTTAATAAGATGTTTCCAAAACATATTTGATCGGTACGGTACAAGCAAGCCGTCATACACATTTCTCCACGGTGGTTAGTCATGAGCTGGAATTACACTGGAGACATGGATCCAAGTATAGATCTGTTTGGATAGCTAAAAGTGTAAAAATGAATGGCTGTGCACCTTGTGGTGAATATTCAGATCCGTATTCAGTAAACCACTGGTAGTCAGCATATGTGCCGGGGTATCCATGGCTTCTGCTGAGTTAGGTCTGGATTCTTAGCGCTAATCTAATAAACCGTTACAATAGCGTTAGCAAAGAGTATATGCTGACATAGCAAGACTTTCAACTTTTACCTTGACCTTGCTGAAGGATTCACATGCTTTAGATGTGGCTGTGTATGCGTGCGTGTGTGTGTGTGTATAAGAGGCAAGAGAAGGGGGGGGAGGGGGCGGTTTGATAGGCAGTTGTAGCGAGAGCGATGAACTGTGGGACGCTTGTTCATGGAGAAGGCACAGTGCTGATTGTAAGGATCTTGAAGGTCACAGGATGGATGGCGGGCTTTTTCTGATGCCACAAGAAAAGCAGCAGGATACAGTCTTTACTGCATCTAATTTAAAATAACTTATAAACCTGAAATATCAAGCTCATGTATTGCAGGAGCAGCCATGTTGATTAGTGTTTTCTGTTTTTGATTACCAAATATTCAACTCTGTAAAGCTTTGGAAAGTACATGAAGAGTATAATCAAGTTTGCTTCATAAGAGACCATTCTGAACGTCATAGTGCCATGGGTCCAGATCTCAGCTGTCAAGGATCCACAGGTGAGCCAAGAGGTCAGTTCAGTGTGAGTTGCTCAGCATGAACGAAGAGGAGATTTTAACAACTTTTATTTGCATTAATGAAGAAGGATATGCCTTGTCAGTTTTATTATCTAGACATCTTGCCATCTCGTTCTTTGCTGACAGCAGTGGAACCTGATGTAATCTTCTGTTCTTGTAGCTCATCCACCTTGAAGGTCAATGCTTTGTGCATGAGATGCTTTTATATTTAAAACAATTGAGTAACCATATGAGTTGCTATATCCTTTCTGGCAGCTCATACCAGGCTGTCTATTTTCCTCTGATGTCTCTTATCTACCCACATAACTGTGGCTTACACATTGTTTTTTGTTCACACCATTCTGTTTGAACTTCACTGACTTTTGTTTGTGTGAAAATCCCAGGGGATCAGCAGTTTTTCAAAATACCCAAACCAGCATTTGTAGCACCAACCACCCAGTCATGATCGAAATCACATGGCACATAAATATTAACTGATAATTGACACTAAGAATAAGCTTTTCAACTGCTTGACTTTTTGCATATAGCGCTAATGCCATATGATTTGATGATTATTCAACTATATTATGAGGTGTACAGGTGTTCCTCATGAAGTGGACATGTTTTTCTTCACAGTGAGTGAGTGCCTTATGTGTGCTTATACATCACGTGGCACACACATAAACACACTTACATGCTCATTCACACACTTCAGTAAATTTGGGAACACCAATTAGCCTAATCTGCATGTCTTTGAACTGTGGGAGGAAACCAGAGAACCCAGAGGAAACCCACCAAGCATTAGTAAGTGAGTAAGTATGATAAGTGCTAAATTTGGTTAAATCCCAAATCTCATGAAGTCCTTATTTGGCGAAGCTCCATGTTGGGCAAAGCCTCAGGTTGAAAAATAGCCCCAGGTTGGGCAAAACCCCATGATGTGCCATCATTTGCTTTTGTGTGTGTTGTGGTGGTGGTGCTGGGAAACAGAGTTCAAGGCATCCATTAATATAGGCTCTTCATGCAGGTGTAACTCAGTTTTTAAGGCATTGGACTATGGTTCGGAAGGTCTCTGGTTCAATCCTCACCACCACCAAGTTGACACTGTTGGGCACTTGACCAAGGCTTCTAACCCTTAATTACGCAGATGTACAGTATAATGAAATACAAATTTAAGTAATTCTGGTTAAGAGTGTCTGCAAAATGCAATAAATGTATGCTGCAAGGTGTTCTGGGAATTGGAGTTCATGCTTATATATGACACATAGCTTATTTTCACTTCATTTAACGTTTAATGTGGGTATTTTTTGTTACTTACAGGCAATTTACATCTGGAAACATGTCTTAGCACATGTTTCCAGCCGCCTTTTTTGTAAGTAATAAAATTAATTCCCAGTATTAAAACATGGAGATGCCTACCAAATCATCCCCGGCCAACTAGAAATAGTATCTTCACCTGTCCCCATTTATATTTAACATTGAACACTGGGTCCTTAATCCCCAACTGCTCGGCTGTACTTACAGATTGTATTCTGACTGGTAAACTTTACCTGTCAGCTAAAAAAAAAAAAAGAAATTCTCTATTTGCTTGCCTACAGGGCTTCTGAGTCAGTGGCTCTCAATATGGTTGGCATTTACATTGCAAGTATTACCTAGGAGCATGGGATAAGGTGCGGAATATTTCAGCAAATCCCAGGCTGCATGTGTTTCCCATCTGAATTTACTACAGATTACAGAGAGCCATCTTGATTGGTTGCACATACATTGTGCAAAGGAAGAGGGTTAGGAGATCCTGTCTTTTGGCAGCTCTGTGGTAATGTGATTCAACAGAGGAAAGCAAAAGAACTCATCCCATTGCTGTGGTGCATTGGTAATGTTGTTAGCTGGAATTCATGGCCTGTTGTACTATTTCTTCTCTCCTGATAAGCAATGCTGCATGATTTACCAAGGATCTTTGTGTTTTGGGAGAGCTTTTGTGGGAGTATTGGATAGCTTCTGTATTACCAGTTTGTTATAGACTGAGAAACAGACAGAGATTGTATGTATTCCTGTTGTGGTCAGCAGATCTTAAGAATTCTTATACACACTAAGGGGCCATGTACCCCACACTGAGCCATGTACCTTCCTCAGTCACTCACACGTCGTCTATATGGCTTTATCCTGTCTGCAGGGTCGCAGGGGTCCTGAAGCCTAACCCAGGAGACTAATGGCACAAGGCAGGGTACACCCTGGAAGGGATACCAATCCGTCGGAGGGCACACACACTCACATGTTCATTTACACACTTCGGGCAATTTGGGAACACCAATTAGCTTAATCTGCATGTCTTTGGACTGTGGGAGAAAACCGGAGAACCCAGGGAAAACCCACCAAGCACAGGGAGAACATGCAAACTCCATGATCACAGACCCTGAGGTGGGAATGGAACCCATACCCTTGAGGTGTGCAACACTGTTAACCACTAAGCCACCATGCAGCCCAGCCACGTACCTATTACTCTCAACAAAAAATTGAGTGAAAACAATAAGAACTTGTGCAACATGTTAGGAATGCAGTGGAAACTGGTAAGGATGTAGTATTGTCTTCCTTGACATGGAGTGGCTACTTTTTAAAAATTTTTTTAGACATGTTCAAAAGTAGTCTGGTGAGGATGTGGTCAAAGCAAGATGCAGGAAGAATGGCACTGACCAGTTAACAACGTAAATACTACTTCTTAGGGCCTTCATTAACATCAAAAAGCATGGAGCAGATAAGAAAGATTGGATTGCATTCTAACTAAGTTGTCATTGGAATTGCCACTGCGGTGTTGCTGCATCAATGGAGTTCTCACAACAACCGCTTCAGGCTAGTGCTATGACCAGGGTGGGCCTGCCATGTTCTAGAAGACAGCATTAAGTTCATATTACATTCTATTGGTGCATGCAGCAGGTTATCAGTCTATATCATGTTCAGAGAATAAACTTTAAATACTTGATCCAACTCTTGACACCATCACTTCCTGATGAAATGCACTGCGCATGTAGTATTTACACCAACGTGCCAGAAACAGTGATAACTCTGTAAGTGTGTGATAAGCGCCTGGTAAGAGCCTGGTCCAATCTGATCAGACATAGCAATAACTCAGTTTGACCTCATTGGATCATTACAAAGGAGATTATTAAATAAGTGTCTACCGGGTGTTTGTACTTGTCAGCTCAACTCATGAACAGCCTGGCAAAACAGGATCTAATGTATTCTAAAGTACTATTCAGTATAATCTAAATAGTGTTTACACTGTGTGGACACCTGACCATCATACCCAGATGTGGATCGTCACCAAACTGTTGCCACAAAGTTGGATGCATACGATTGTCTAGACAGTCTTTGTACTGTATGCTGTAGCAGTTGGAATCCCCTACACTGGAATTCATTAATATTCTCATTAATGAATCCTCATAGTTAAAAATCTCCAAAGTTAAGTTCTAAAATGTTATGCTAATGTTCTTTGGTTTTATGTAGAACCTTTACAGAGTGTTTTAAATTCTATTATATTAATCCTAGGCATTGTGGCCTTGCACCTCTAAGGTCGAGGCTTGGATTCCTGCCTAGGGTCTGTGTGCATGGAGTTTGCATGTTCTCCTCCTCCAGGTACTCTGGTTTCCTCCCAGTCCGACATGCAGATTTGACTAATTGGCGTTCCCAGATTGCCTGGTGTGTGTGTGCCATGCAGTGGATTGTCACCCTGCCCAGCGTTGTACACCACCTTGTTCCCAAAGTCTCCTCGGATAGGCTTCATGCACACAGTGACTCTGCTGTATAGAAGATAAATAAATACCAAACCTTAACTCCTGGCCTATATATATGTCTATTAATTTATAGCCATGCCTTGACCACCTCAGTAGTCCTCTACCTGTTTATTGATTGGGTACATTTAATACAATACATTCTAAAACATAGAAAGCACTTAAAAAGAAACACTCCTACAGTACATAAAACCAAAAAAACATTTGCATTAAATTGAAAACTTATCTATAGGGATTTCTAGCATAAATTAGATATCTCAGTCCCTCAAACACTGTTATGCACTATTATGACCACGTGATATCAATTTCATGGCCACTTATTATGAAATGTAAGCCCATGTCTTAATATGTTGTGGGAATATCATAATTAACATGTGGCCTCCCGTTAATTATCTGGCAGCGAAGGATGAATTTTGAGAATTGGCTAAAGGTGACATGAGCTAATGGTATCGATTTCTGAATATCACTGACTCTTATATGTCTTTATGCCTCACTCTAAGATTAACATTATTTTCATTCGTCTCCATGCTTGGGTTCCTGTGGCCACAGCTATCTAATCCAATTGAGTCTCCCACATCTTTATAAAATACAGTCTTTGCTTCAAAGTAAGTACTTTGTTGCCAACAAGTAGATCTTATTTTCAATTTTTGGCCAACAGATCAACAATTCACCTATGGGCCTAAATGTCTGATGAATAACAGCTGGGTTCACGTCACTTACTAGTGGAAAATAATGAGCTTTGACTGGATGGTTGAATTCATACTTGTTGCCTAAACACCACCATCGTCACCAACACCACCATCCACAACCTGCTTCTTATAGATCTGCTTGGTATCAAACAAATCAATAACTTGAATCATTATTAAATTAGTTCTGCCTTACATTTAAAATGCTAAAACTATTGGAGTAATAAGGCAATATCCATCATAATTCATATAGTTGAGACTGTGCAAATATGCCGTTCAACCAAGGCTTTCTGTCATCTCGGCATAATTAACTGGGGAATAATCAGATTCCTTTGACACACTTATCAACGTGTGTTTGATGAAGCTTCATATCAAACTCAAATCAAACTATTTCATGCATATAATAAGAAATAATTAGTTTCCTAGACAGCATGACAACTACATTTAAGACAGACGTTCACACACACAAAAAAGTACCAGGTAGAAAAGCAACAGTCATGATAATGAAGCATAGTTCTGCCTATCTGGTATCTTTCAGACAGAGTAGAGAGCATAGTAGCATAAAATCAGATAGACTGAAAGAATAGCCCTAATTAAAGCCATGCATGCTCACTTACCCAGATGTACTGTGCACAACTAGAAGATGAAAAGCATTCATAAATTCATGAGCAGACAAAGAAAGACAGAACATGTAAATGTGTTCAGTTTAACTGATCCAAACAACATAATGTTAAACATCACCACCATAATAATACCCCTCACTCTTCATTGTAGGTGTGCAATATGTATCTGTTGTTGCTTTACACACATATATTTGCAATCATCCTTTATCATAGCCAACATTTTCTGCAATCTTTACAATGCCTCTACATTAAATCTCTAGGTCGTTTTTTTCCCCTTTGCTTCTTTCACAGACATAATCATTATTCTGCCCAAATACACAGCAAGCCCACGTCCGCGAGTGGCAGTGCTGCTACCATGTTGTCTCTATAGAGATCCATACAGTTCAAAGGCCCGTGAATGCAGTGATTGCCATTAGAGCAGAAACACCAGTCTATTATTTCCCCATCCTCCCATCCGTCACCTTTTGTTAGAGAATTCCCATTGCCTTCATCTAGCATAAAGGGGATTACATGATGGCTTACATTTTAATTAAAACTTTTTCTTTTTTTTCAGATTCATCCATTTGAGATATTTAACAAAATAAGACTCCTTTGTAGAATGTGTCATTTTTAAAAAACAAATGTGCCTCTTATAAAACAAGTTGTAATTGCTAGAACATACAGTATAATTTGATTATATTCCCATTTCCTTTACAAATCTGAGAGACTGAAAATCCTGTTTTTTTTTTAATCTCATAAATTCTTTGTGACTCTCCAGAAATAATCTCTGACATGAAACCAAGACTAATTGTGTTGAATACAAGAGCAAGAATAGCTGTGTTATTGTGTAGATCAGTTATACAGACAGTTAATTAAGAACAAGGATAAATGCCCTGTACTGTGCGTTAGTCACAGTAGAGATCCTGAACTCTAAGCATTTAGGAGGGGGTTGTTGTGGCACGGTGTAGTTAATCGTGATAGTTGAGGAAATGTGCTTTTAATTGTCTCATTTCGGTTTGGTAATGTGCTCTGGCTTCAGAGCCCAGAGGCATCTGATTTATGATGTTGTTGTTGGAGCATAGTCTAGGATAGTTCATGTACATGCAGCTAGCTATTGCTAGATAAAAACATTTCTTTAACATATGGTTTTTCAGAGTAACAATACAAAACACTTACCCACTCATCATGTATACCGCTTTATCCTTTGTACAGGGTGGGGGGGGTGGGGGGGGCGGGGGGTAGCATATCCTAGGAGACTTGGGGCATGAGGCAGGGGACATCCATCACAGAGCACACACATACTGTAAACACTTTCACATGCTCATTCACACACTTTGGTAAATTTGTGAAC
The DNA here is from genome assembly GCA_028565275.1 of Leiocassis micropogon. Lineage (NCBI taxonomy): Eukaryota > Metazoa > Chordata > Actinopteri > Siluriformes > Bagridae > Leiocassis > Leiocassis micropogon. Next base: position 3,781,866 of record JAOVVA010000009.1, on the reverse strand, counting down.
ACCAATTAGCCTAATCTGCATGTCTGGGAGGAAACCAGAGAACCTGGAGGAAACCAACCAAGCATGGGGGGAAACATGCAAACTCCATGCACACAGACCAGAGGTGGGAATCAAACCCGGACCCTTAAGGTGCAAGGTAACAGTGCTAACCAATACAAAACAGTCTTTAATAAATTTTAATACTTTTAAATAAAAACTATGTATACTTTATACATTTGTAGACAATTGGTTTGCTTATACTAATGTTAGCTAGATATGAAAGTAAAATCCCAAATCTCATGAAGTCCTTATTTGGCGAAGCTCCATGTTAGGCAATGCCTCTGGTTGAAAAAATAGCTCCAGGTTGGGTAAAACCCCATGATGGGCCTAAATCATTTGGTTTTGTGTGTGTGTGGCAGAATGCACTTAATGGGCAAAATCCTCATGGTGGGCGAAAGCCCCATATTTGCCCAATACTCTGGTTTCCAAAAACGTTTGGTTAAGCAATGCTCCTGGACGGCCATGAAGCCTTAATTGGATATATTCTCAGGTTTGTCAACAGACCTTGGTTGGCAAATCCTTATGTTGGGCACAAGCACATAATTAGACTGAAGGTTGACAGAAACCTCTAGCATGGCAAAATATAGAAAATTTTCTGCATAGTTTTTATCTTGCCAAGTACATCCAGGCTTTCCCAATTTCAGTTGATTGCACACACACACACACACACACACACACACACACAGTACACAATTTTACTTTTACTGGCAGTTACATTTTCCTGCCTATACTGAGCTGTAATAATTACCACTGCTTCATATAACTGCTTCATCTAGACCAGCAAATACTGGGTGAAATGGACACCAGTCCATTGCAGGACACAATGCACACAACCATTCAAACCTAGAGGAATTTCAGGGTCACCAATCCACCTACACTCTTGTTTTTGGAAAGTGGGCGTAAAACAAGCTCAGGATCAAACCAGAGACCCTGGAGCTGTGAGGCAGCAACATTGCCCAATGCGCCACCAGTCCATCCCTAGTGTAAATATGCATTACATATTTCTGGCATTTGAAAGCACTCTGCTACACCACCTGTTATCTCTCCTGTGGGCATATTTGTTCCAAGTATGCAGGCAGAATCATCACATGGTGTCCCTGTGGAATGTACCATTTAGCCTACAGTCATAGCACTCAGTGTATTCTAAAGATGCCTCACAGCCCCCATCTGCTGATACAAGCATGCTGTCTACCTATGAGGCTGTGCTTCCATCCAGCCACCCATGGCACGTGGATGAAGAGGTGCACATACAGTATGCAGCAATATCAAAATAACATGTATATATAAAAGATTTAGTAGTAGCTATAAATTGTGAAAGTGTTTAGATGGTTGTGACAGTGGGGGGAGATATAGCCACAAGATCCATGGCTGGATAAAGGATAAGGCAAACAAAGAGATGGGTGGCTAAGCAGTGATGGATGTGGGCTTGAAAGAATAGTGAGGTGCTCAAAATAAGACATAGTAAAAGTGATTGATGGATGTGGTTATAGCAGTGAAACTGTCAAATACATTGGGGATGGTACATGTATATATGACCAGCAAAGGTAGAACTGCCCTTTACAAATAGACAGGAATGATGAAACATAGTCATGTCAAATTGCATTCTGGTTCTCAAATACCTTGTAAATGCACAAGCACCTTAATCCCAATATTCAAGACCAGTCAAAGGATTTTAAAGTGTTTATTTTGTGGATTGTAGAGTACATTCTAATGTACTCTGAGTTTAATCTGAGATTAAGGTATTTAAGAAAACTGCATTATATCGGCCAAAATTAAATCCAGCAAGGAAAAAAAAAATGGTGTGCTGATGGAATACTGATTACGCTGCATGCACTGAATCTTTGAGTGAGTCAAATCTCCACTTTCATTCTGTTTATCCAGTGTAGGGTCACAGGGGGGTCTGGAACCTATTCCAGGGAACTAAGGGCACAAGACAGGGGACACCCTCTATTGCAAGCAATTTGCGAATTGCATTCACAGTACCCAGATGAAACCTACCAGGCATGGGAAGAATATGCAAACTCCATGCACACAATCCAGAGGTAAGATTCAAACCCCTAACCCTGGAAGTGTAAGGTAACAGTGCTAACCACTAAGTCACCATGGCAACATGGTCAAATCTTCAGAATAAAATGCTAAAGAATTGCAACGCTGTCACTTCTAACCTCGGTAGCAGGAGAGTCAAGGTCAGTAATGTATACGTTTATGATGTGAATTCACCACCCTTGTGCAGTGTTCCAGAGATTGGCTCTGGATTGCTGCAACCCTGGCCAGGGTAAGCCGTTACTTCAGATGAATAAATTAGTGAAAATCTGAAATTAAAACGTTTAAAATATTTCCAACAACCTTGAAATGTCAAAAGGGAAAAACACATAAATTCAGAATGCTCCTATTTCAGAGATTTATATTATTATTATTCTCTCTGCATTTTTCATCTTTTGCTTTTTTCTCTCTGGTGAACTTATTGCTGTTTTGCTGTCTATTTGTGTTTGGTTTGTTTATTAGCATTAGTCTCTCTCCCCTCTCCGGTTTCCTATTTTTGTCCCTATTTCTAATTTGTTAAAGCATTTACTCCATTTTTTTCTCTTAAGGTTTTCTGACAATCTTCCTTAGATGGTGTTACCTTCCTAGGCTTCTCTTTATTTGTTCACCCCTTCTTCCTCATTCCTTATACAGTGAACACTTTCTATGTTTTTCCCCTTTTCTTTTGTTTCCCCAGATTTCTATAGAACATATATACAGTGGAATCTTGGATTGCAAGCATAATTCGTTCAAAACACTCGTAAATCAAAGCGAATTTCCCCATAAGAAACAGTGGAAATACAAATTATTCGTTCCACAGCCAAAAAAAAAATACATAAAAATAATTAATACAAAATATAAAGTAAAAATAAAACAAATTAACCTGCACTTTACCTTTAAAAAAAAGAAAGATAAATCCTGACAGATAAGTGTTTCCGTTTGTGCGCGCAGGCACTGTGTGTGTGTGTGTGTGTGTGTGTGTGTGTGTGTTTGTGTAGGTGTGTGAAGCTAAAGTAAGAGGAGAGGAGGAATCTTCTAGTCTAGTAACCCTTCCTTCTCTCTTATTTGAGCTTCATACACACACACATTAACGGAAAGACTGTTTTAACAAGGAAAATGAAAAAATTAACAAGGAACATTGCTAATGACACTCACGTGAGCGCAAACTAACAGAATCACTGCTGTAAAGTAAAAATAAAACAAACTTGTGACTTGCTTTTGCTTTACACGCGCACACACACACGTGTGTTATAATAAACAGTACACGCGCTGTACACACACGCATACAAACACAAAATAAAAGATGTTAAACACACACACACGTGGTCACAGTGTTATAGTAAACAGTACACGCGTGCACGGATGTTGATTATGCCAGTGAGAGACGCGCACTAAGACCCAGCAGGGGAGACGATTGCCCACAATTCCGCAGTGCAAGAGAGAGAAAAACCACTGGCTCAGTTGTGATCATGTGACGCTCGCTGTCATGCATGATACATGATACTCGGTACTCATAAACCAAGACTTGCTTGTTTTTCAAGTCAAGATTTATTAAAAATTTTTGCTCGTCTTGTGGAACACTCGCAAACCGCATTACTCGCAATCTGAGGTTCCACTGTAAATGGCTCACACTCTTTTGATTTAGCAAAAGATGTATGTGACAGGTATGTACTAAGGAAATCGTTGAAGACTTTTTTTTACTTCTGTGAATAAAATAGAGAGCATTTAGATACCATTCTGTGTGCATTTGTGTGTCTTTATTTTCATCCAAATTAGAGGCTTTAATAGTTTGCAAAATGTAAATTTCCTGGTCAAATAAAAACTCACTGTTTCAGAAGGGTCAAATTATAGGCTAGGATCATGCAACAAAAACAAATTTAATGACTCTAAATGACTGGAACTGGGCAAGAACCCTCCAACACCTGAAACCTAAAATGATAGTGCTGAACTATCACAAATACTTGGTAAAGTTGTGCTGTGGATCAGCGACAGTAGAAATCACTATGTTTAACTATGTTTAATAATAAAATAGAGTATTTCCACACATACAGATTTCCCCCCAAAAATTCCATCCCACACATGCAATGCATCAATCTCATAGGATTGGGACTAAACAGCTCTCATAGGATTGGAACTAAACAGCGTGTGGCCAAAAGAAAACCACTAGTTAGTGAGACTAATTGGGGAATATTGGGGAAATAAATATGCGACTTTGGCGCAATGGCAAAAGGTCATCTGTTCTAATTAGGCCAGATTGACCCTATTCCAGAGGCCTGGGCACATCAGGATGAATTGGCCACCATATTGTGCACTGTAACTAAAGCCAAAGACGGTTGAACTAAATCTTGTGCAATTTTATTTTCTTTTTTGGCCAGGTATTATAAGAATAAATACTAATACAAAAAAGGATGTTAAATTAGTAGCACATACTAACTTTTATAAAAGTCTTTTTTCCAGCTTCCCCACACTACACTAAAGCTTACAACCCATCTATACAGTCAAAGCTGGTATACTGCATTACATAACCCCACATACTTATTACATTACAATATTTGGATCATTAGATTCACACTAGAATAAATGTTCTGACCTGGTTTTCTTTAAATATACAAAATTGTTTTTGCCACCTCACGGAGGAAGTTCCCCAGGGGTCAGGTCTTAGTCCATTTTTGTTCTTACTGCATTCTGGACTCAATGACCGGACCTTATGGTCCTTCCCACTACTGCTATTGTCAAAACAACTTAAATCTTCATTTGCTTAATTAAGTTACCTTTCTCAGAAGATATTGGAATGACTTTCTGACATTGCAGCCTCTTAAACTCAACCATGACAAACCAGACCTGTTCTATGCACTTTCACAGAGGTAATTAGCTTATATTAGATTACCAATTATGTTATTGATTTAATAATGTATTCTGACACATCATTACAACCTTAAGGCTAAAAGAGCCTTTTTAATAAGCAAGAACAATTGGAATAACGGAAATGATGAAAATTCCCGCACAAAAGATAATTCCTGCAGAAATTGCAGAACATTTATTTAACACACCTTTTAGTATGCATCTTTATCTATTTGTCGTCATACATCTATGTTAATGCACACTATTTACACATTTCAAGGGGAAACATACATATGTAAGAGTTACAAAAGTGAAGGGTACCAACCAAGCAATAGGGAAAGTAACAGTTCAGTGTATTTCGGAAGTATACAAATGTATCTTGCTTCCAAAATGCAGAATTTTGATTTAATTCTTTTCTGTCTACAATAGTTCCTTTTGTTCTTTTGCATTATTGTGAGTAAAATCTTTAAAAAGCATCATCCATCTTCACCCCTCTGTAGGACAATGTACAATCAGTAGCTGTAGGCAGTACTGTTGTGCCACCTGTTTCTGTTTCTGTGTGCTCACTGCTTGCAGCATATATTGGCCATGCATATGTTGCCATTTAATGTTGTCCAATTGGGAATGCACCATTTTATCGTGTTATAGTCAGAGCCATTACAGCAAGACGCAGACATACTGCTCCACTTGAATCTAATGAGTACCTTTTCTGCAAGCCATGTAAAACCATTTGTGCATGATTGTGCAGCACAGGTGCGATCCGTCTTCATGCCGCATTATACCGTGTCTCTGTGAGTTGTGTAGATCAGCCATGTTGATCAGTCATTTGTGAAGCTGATCATTAAGCAACACTGAAATGTCAATGAGCATTTGCATGTGAAACTGTAAGAAACTTATGGTCTTCTCTCATTCCTGTATAGATTTTCATTTCATTCAAAACACATCACAATTTGCTGACACATATAGATTTCTGTTGCTTCATGCATTAATGGTAATGTATTCCAAGTAAACAAATTAGATTTGGTTATTCATGTGTGTGTTAAGTGGCAAGCCATTCCATGACATATCTATTAGCAATGTTAATCCCTTGTGGCCTTCAATGGCAGGACAAAGGATGGTTTAGAAGAAAATGCACCAGATATCTCCTTGCTAGGTTTAAATGTTAAATGCAACTGTCACGGTGTTCAGGTAAGAGATTCAATACAAGGTATAAAGAGCAAAAGAAAGAAGTAGCTATTAGGATGTGCTGCATGATCATAGAGGAAATGCATTTGAACAAAACTAATAGACTTGTCTTTACCTAAAATTTACAGGAGCAGTTGTTCTGACCCTCTATCACGAAAAAAAATGCTTTTAGCTAATAATAATAATAATAATAATAATAATAATAATAATAATAATAAAAAACCTGATAAAAGTAAAAAAAACAAAAAAACATTAAATCTGAAATTTAAATGTTTCCTATGAACTTGTAAAACAGACAAGACTGATAGTAAAATATATTGAACAATGTAAAAGTGGAGCTTTCCTTACAGAAATAATAATTTAATAGAAGGAGATTACAGTGTGAGTGCTTTGCAATAGTCAGGAAGGTTTCCATCTTTATTCTATTAATGTGACCAAGGACGAGTCTTATTATAATTCAAACATTTATCCATAATACAAACTGTAGGGGCAGTAATGGCTGGGTGGTTAAGGTGTTTGACTGTGGACCAGAAGGTCCCCAGTTCGAGCCCTGACGCTGCCAGGTCGCTACTGTTGGACCCTTAAGCAAGGCTCTTCAGCCACAAGTGCTAAGATCTAGCTGGCAACGCGAACCTGTAAATAACTGCCCCAGAAATGGCGGATGTATATCCGTTCCCTGATGTGCTGGCACCATGCATCCGTATACAAACAGTGGTTGCTGCAATATGCTGTGATAAATAAAACAAAATTCATTGTTCCTGAATGTTAATTGATGTTAACACTAATTAAAATAAACATGATTATGATTACCTATTCCCATGCAAAATTATTCTAATGGAGCAAATTAAACCATTTAGCAAGACCTGCACTTTAAGAGAAGAGTTTAGAGCACTTACACAAACACAGACACACATAACCACATAAATACTTCTTAATGGCCATCATTATTTTAGAATGGCCTAAATATTGATTCCACTTCATTTTCTGTAATTTCATTTTACCTATATAGATAGATATTTGACTCTGTGCCTGTCACAAGGTGACTACAGGCAAACCACAAGTCTTATCCTGCCTATTACATTTTATATTGTTGTAGTGTTTGTCAGTAAGTGCTTTAATACATCGTCCGGCTCAATCTATCGTCGAAACTGACCTCTGACCCTCACCTCTGGAAAGGTCGTCTGTTTCCCTGTAAAAGATGAGCCTTAAGAGATTTTCCTCCCAGACACCTATCGATCTGCGACACATTCATCATGGGACATTCACTCTTCCAATGCTAAACCTATTATATGCGTTTTATGAGATGGGAAGAGCAGCTGTTCAAGGTGTTTGACAGACAGCCTTCCACTTCCATGGGCGTTTTTGTAAGGAGAACAAGGAAAAAACAAAAGAACCAATGAGGGGAGAGGTCATATTAATGTTTGATTAGACATACAGTAATACGCATGTGCACATTACAAGAGAACCTTATGCAGCCCATCATTACAGCCCAACAAAAGAAATTGCACATATTGAATGTCCTGTGACTCCTGCTGAGCTCTGATAACACCCTTGTCTTGAGGAAACAAAAAAGATGGAAGAAAAACCCGCCCACTTTACTAAGCACTCTTAATGACCACATGCAGCCTTTTTAGAACTTCAACGTAGCATTTAAACCTAATGACCACAAGTCATTTCAAGGTATTTTTTTGCAGTTAAAATGCAATCACAATGCTGGTGTCATCAATCAAGATTAAAAAGCTCAAAATGACACTAAAACAATTTTTACTGCTTGAACCATTCTCCCACTCCTTTACATAAAACACCTCCAAAGTCCATGGTCACCAGTAGATACTGTGGGCTTTGCAATAAATTGGGCTAATTTTAACACAGTTATTGGCCACATTTAATAATTAGTCGAAAGTAGAGGAAAGTGCATCAATGATGTACAAAACCATTTTTGCTGTAGGGTATTTTGTGAAGGGAAAAGGGAAATCTGATTTGCTTTGTTAATAGCATCACTAGAACTCAAAGGTATTATGAGATTTGTGGTATCTCCTGCTGTAAGAGTGATTCTCAGCGCATTTACTGTATCCCTGCTTGAGAACATCACAAGCCTGGAACTGGTTTTTGTGGAGGGGTCATTTTAGGATTACAGCGTCCTCCTTTCATGTGCTTACTTAAGCTCGATTGAGGCTCTTGTCAAAAAACTACTTTCCCTGCTGCAGATCTTTTGAAGTGGAAATGCAGGCAGAAGCCATTTCTCTCTCTCTCTCTCTCTCTCTCTCTCTCTCTCTCTCTCTCTCTCTTTCTCTACCCAGTTAGATAGACTGGATTCTCAGTATCACATTCTCACTGATCCCAGTGGCTTGCCTGCTTGATAATAACCCTTCCCGTTTAAAATACTATGCTGCTGATTTGACTAATAAGACCCTGGTTTGCAACTAGAGCCAGTAGAAGGAGACCACACAGAAGAATACTGATGAAAATGTCCAGTAGAGCTCATATCTCAAATCTCAAATTCGAGATATTTACATTGAGATATTCAAGCTGGTGGCAGCCGTTATATAAATATTTATGTGTATGAAGATGTAGAGGTGGTGGTAAGCCAATCTAATTGTCTTTATTCACAAAGAACCTAACAGAAACACTTCTGATGAGGAGAATGAAACGTTTGTGGCTCAGTCGTTTGAAAAGTCCCAAGCTTTAAAATGTTTCCTATAAAGAAGACATCCAACTGAATTAGCTGTTTCCTGGAAAAGCACATTGCTCAGTTCCAGCTGTAGAATTGATCCAGGATCGAACTGAAACATCAACAAAAGTCAGACCACATGCTCTCTACAGCAAATCTAGTTCAATGTCCCTGAGCAACAGGAAGCCAATAAGGCATTTAATTGATAAGTTGATATGGAAGTCGTATTGATGTTGATGGTCACTTACACATTTCAGTTGGAAAAGCCAACTGCTTATTTCACATCTGTCAGCATGTACAGTACATAGCAATGCAAACCAGGGGCAACATTTTAATGTGGTGTTTGAACGGACCACACTCTAGCTAAGCTGTGTGATATATTATTAAAAAAGTAATCTGCTCTTTTTAGACACTCCAATTATTGTTGTGATTTCTTGTATATGAGCAACACTATAAAGCCTTTCACGTCAACTTATCAGGTAAATGTCTTATTGACTTCCTGTTGCTCAGGGACATTGTACTGGATTTGCTGTAGAAAACATGTGGTCTGACCTCTGTTGATGTTTCAGTTCGATCCTGGATCAATTCTACAGCTTGAAATGAGCAATGTAATTTCTGGAACAGCTAATTATGTTTCGTTTATTTGTAATGTTAATCTAATCTAATTCCCAATGGTTATATGATAGACATATGTTTTTGGCATTTTTTGTCTGTGTGGAGGACTTTTATTTATTATTTGGGAAACATCAGAATTATACCAGAATTGCAAAGCCCTTCTGGTGACATTGGGAGAAAAAATATTCTGTGGCCATGACTTGGAAATGAGATACTATGTTGTGGCCATGACTTACTAAGACATTGTAACGAGATACTATGTTGT